>SJYQ01000210.1:771652-811887 GCA_006410935.1 Redunca redunca | reverse complement strand
ATCTTTGTTTTCTGAATGTTGAGCTTTAAGCCAACTTTTTCACTCTCCTCTTTCACTTTCATCAAGAGGCTTTTTAGCTCCTCTTTCTGCTATAAGGGTGGTGTCATCTGCATATCTGAGGTTATTGATATTTTTCCCGGAAATCTTGATTCGAGGTTGTGTTTCTTCCAGTCCAGCGTTTCTCATGATGTACTCTGCATATAAGTTAAATAAGCAAGGTGACAATATATAGCCTTGACGTACTCTTTTTCCTATTTGGAACCAGTCTGTTGTTCCATGTCCAGTTCTAACTGTTGCTTCCTGACCTGCATATAGATTTCTCAAGAGGCAGGTCAGGTGGTCGTGATCCACACAGTCAAAGGCTTTGGCATAGTCAATAAAGCAGAAATAAATGTTTTTTCTGGAACTCTCTTGCTTTTTCCATGATCCAGCGGATGTTGGCAATTTGATCTCTCAGAGACGGTAAGTCCAGTTGAGACCTGGAGCCAACCCTGAGCTCCGTTTTGGGTATCTATGTGCCAGGGACCTGTATAAGCATGTGTGTGTGCGCACACACATACATGGACGTTTTCTTTTAGGCAGAGGAAGAGTAGCCTGATGCTGATAGTAGAGGCCCCGGAGGATGTGATCTGGCAGGAAGAAGCGCATCTTTTCTTCCTTGAGAAGCTACTTAAAAGACCGCTGTCGTGGCAGATCATTCCTTTTGTCACCGGGGGATTCCTCGCCCCTCTCCGTGAGGTCCTTACGGAGGAGCCACTCGGCGTGAAACGCTGGATGGATGCCGAAGCGCACAGTGTGTGGTCACTGTGCCATGATGGCGACGGCGGTGGAGACGATTAAATAGGGGCTGAGCAGAGCCCTTGAGCAGAAATGTCTGATAGCTTGGTAACTGTGATTGAGGGAATGGCTTCTTTTTATATCGAAGAAGCAGATTAGGTGTATCCTTCCAGCATTTCAACGGAGCTCAAAAGTCTTCAAATTTAGGAAAACATCCACGCTCTGGACTTCCTTCTTTCCCGTCTGGGAAATGAGAGACGGGATTCTAAGGATTCGCTCAGGTCTCCCAAGTGCTCTAGGGGCCTTATCTTGAGTCATACTCTAGTTCAGGGTGAAGCTTTCAGTTCTTGCACCCCAGAGCCCTGTGGGTGGGGGTGCAGGGGAAGCGGGTCTTGACACCGCCAGCAAATGCATTCTCCCAGTGAGACCTGTGCATCAGCGGAGTGCACTCCTCTGTGAGGTAGTGAGCGCCCCGTCACTGGAGCAGAGCCTGGTGGCCGCTTGGCAGGGAAGATGCGGGGAAGGCCCCTCACATGGGTCAGAACTTGGATTGAATCACCTCTGCTAAGGTGATTCCTTCCAAGTCAGATTTCAGGAGTCTAATCTGAATTCTTATTTCATACCTTCTGTCTCCTTCTGAGCTGACCCATCCCCAGGGCAGAACCACCAGGCATGGGAGACCTCAAAACTATCACTGCCCCCAGGAATGCATGAACACTGTAGATGTCTCTGCCTAACTGGTCGATCAACGTTGAGTCTAATCACCATACAGGAGCTGTTTTCTACAGCTCCTTCCTGCTCACGAGGAGCTTTTCTCTACAGCTCCTTCCTGCTCACGAGGTTCTTCTCAAAAAGTGCAGATGGCACGCTCTTCTCTGAGGAAGACTGATTAGCGAAGACAACTTCATCTCTAGACAAAAGAGTAAAAGAAAGCAATTAAGTGCAGACTTGGGTCCTCACAGAGTGACTGCCTCATTGTGAAACTGTGATCAGCCCAGACCTGGAAGCAGAGAAACAAAATTGCAAAGCCCTTGCTCCATAAAGAGCAAATTGGCTGGAGATGATGAGCTCCAGATGTGAGAAGCCAGGAGAGGGAGACCCTGCACAGAAGGGGGCTTCCTGCCTGCTGACCTCCAGCTGAGAGAGGCTCGGAGGGCTCCATGTCTCCATCCTTAAAGCAGCCTTTGATTAGAATCTTGGTGTTATGCTCTTGAGGAGGACGGACTTGAGATTTAGACAGGCTGTGTCTGAGTCGGAACTTGAATGTCCTCATCCACAAAGTAGCACTGCTGACCCTTACCTCCCAGGGTTTGTCATGAGGTATAAATGAGGAATGCAGGTGAAGAGCCTAAGCCCGGCTCTTCAGATGACAAACATTCAGGGAGGGTAAGTCCCTTTCTGCACTGCCTCCGGCAGTCTTCATGTCCTATGAGTTTACTGTTTTAGGTCACCAAGAAAAAAATTTTTTTTTAAGAACCATTTGCAGAAGAAAAAAGCAAAAATCTTCACTCATCAAACTTACATTCCACCCCAAAAGTACCCACTGCTTAGCAATTTGAAGTGCATATTTTAAAATGGTTGACATGCATTTATATAGGGGGAATTTAACCCAAATGGGATCACACTATTTATTTTTCCTGAAACTAGCTTTTTTTTCTACTTAGTACAGTGTTGTTTTAAAATATTTCTTGTGTTATTAGCATAAGTGAATTATTAATTCAGCACAGAAAAAGCTAGAATTTTGTCATATAAAAATCATCAGTACCGCAAGAGATGTTCACAAACCAGGATATATTTGTATAATGCTTTATAATTTCCACGGCCCTGCCATATACTCAGTGGATTTAGCTCACACACACACACACACACAGACAGTGTTGTGCTAGTTTCCTGTATACAGCAGAGTGGATCAGTTATACATACATGTATCCACTTTTTTAAAGATTCTTTTCCCATGTAGGCCATTACAGAGTATTGAGTAGAGTTTCCTGTGCTATATAGTCATCCTTATTATTTATCTGTTTTATATAGAGTAATGTTTATATGTCAATTCCCATCTCCCAATTTATGCTCTTAATTACCCCCTGATAACAATAAGTTTGTTTTCTATATCTGTAACTCTATTTCTGTTTTCTAGATAAGTTCATTTGTACCCTTTCCCCAGATTCCACATGTCAGCAATCCAGTATTATATTTGTCTTTCTCTGTCTGACTTACTTCACTCACTATAACAATTTCTAGGTCCATCCATGTTGCTGCAAATGACATTATTTCATTTGTTTTTTGTGGCTGGCGAACATTCCACTGGGCTTCCCCGATGTGTGTTCTGACTGCATTGGCTTGCGTGCAGCTGTGCACACTCCCAAAACCACTTGCTGAAGAGACTTTTCCCCATTATATATTCTTGCCTCCTTCGTTGAAGATTAATTGTTCATAGGTATGTGGGTTTATTTCTGCTTTATCTCTATTCTGTTCCATTGATCCATATGTCTGTTTTTGTGTCAATATCATGCCACTTTGATTACTGTAGTTTTGTAATATTGTCTAAAATTTGAGAGGGTTATGCCTCCTGCCTTGTTCTTTTTCATCACGATTGTTTGGGCAGTTCTGGGTCTTTTGTAGTTCCATATACATTTTAGGATTGTATGTTCTAGTCCTGTGAAAAATGCGCTGGGTAATCTGACAGAGATTGCATTAAATCTGTAAATGGCTTTGGGTAGTATGGCCACTTTAACAATGTCACTTTCCTATCCATGGGCATGAGATATCTTTTTCATGATTTTTTTCTTCTCAATTTTATTGAGGTATAGTTGATTTACAATGTTATGTAAATTTAACATGGCTTAAAAAAAATTGACACAAACTGAGAAACTCTAAGAACTGCTCTGTGGTCAGCAGAAGAGGAGGAGCCTTATAGCTGTTTNTTATTTATCTGTTTTATATAGAGTAATGTTTATATGTCAATTCCCATCTCCCAATTTATGCTCTTAATTACCCCCTGATAACAATAAGTTTGTTTTCTATATCTGTAACTCTATTTCTGTTTTCTAGATAAGTTCATTTGTACCCTTTCCCCAGATTCCATATGTCAGCAATCCAGTATTATATTTGTCTTTCTCTGTCTGACTTAACTTCACTCACTATAACAATTTCTAGGTCCATCCATGTTGCTGCAAATGACATTATTTCATTTGTTTTTTGTGGCTGGCGAACATTCCACTGGGCTTCCCCGATGTGTGTTCTGACTGCATTGGCTTGCGTGCAGCTGTGCACACTCCCAAAACCACTTGCTGAAGAGACTTTTCCCCATTATATATTCTTGCCTCCTTCGTTGAAGATTAATTGTTCATAGGTATGTGGGTTTATTTCTGCTTTATCTCTATTCTGTTCCATTGATCCATATGTCTGTTTTTGTGTCAATATCATGCCACTTTGATTACTGTAGTTTTGTAATATTGTCTAAAATTTGAGAGGGTTATGCCTCCTGCCTTGTTCTTTTTCATCACGATTGTTTGGGCAGTTCTGGGTCTTTTGTAGTTCCATATACATTTTAGGATTGTATGTTCTAGTCCTGTGAAAAATGCGCTGGGTAATCTGACAGAGATTGCATTAAATCTGTAAATGGCTTTGGGTAGTATGGCCACTTTAACAATGTCACTTTCCAATCCATGGGCATGAGATATCTTTTTCATGATTTTTTTCTTCTCAATTTTATTGAGGTATAGTTGATTTACAATGTTATGTAAATTTAACATGGCTTAAAAAAATTGACACAATCTGAGAAACTCTAAGAACTGCTCTGTGGTCAGCAGAAGAGGAGGAGCCTTATAGCTGTTTGGAACCAAGTATGACTCTTCCCTGGTGGCTCAGAAGGTAAAGAATCTGCCTTCAGTACAGGATACCCAGGTTTGTTCCTGGGGTCAGGAAGATCCCCTGGAGAAGGGAATGGCAACCCACTCCAATATTCTTACCTGGAGAATTCCATCAACAGAGGAGCCTGGCAGGCTGCAGTCCATGAGGTCTCAAAGAGTTGGACATGACTGGGTGATTAACACACACATGAGGCATCCTGACCTTAACAGAGATAGACCTTTATTCACAGGTTAATATACTTCAGAGGCTAAGAGAGATTTGAAAGAGCTCACAGTATCTGTCCAATAGAATTTTTAGTGCTGTTGAAGCGTGCACAGTGTCAATTCCAGAGGAGTTACGATAGTATCTTTTAGACTTGTGGCAGGAAGTTCTATTGATCATTTTCCTCTTCAACATTTGGAAAAACAAAATCCCAGAGATGGAACAGTACTTACAAGGCCATACAGCCAATTAAAACGTTCAGAACTCCAAAACAGTGTCTCTTGTCTCCAACCTCTGTCCCTACCGGATCTAACTAGCCCTGGTCTTTGATCCCAACCTGCACTGAAGCAGAAATTATGAGCAGATCACGATAATACTACTGCTATGATTTTAGCCTTTCCTGTCCTTCTAGGCTCATTTAACACTATCTCAAAACACCCTAGGTGGAGAGCACAGTCCTTGTACCCATTTTAGAGATGAGAGAACTGAAGCTCGGGGAAATTAACTTAAGCCCAAATTAATTTATGCCAAAAATGACATAATAAATGGCAGCAGTTTTTAATCTGTGGTATTTTTTTATTTATAAAAGGCATCTCCAGTCATAAAATAATGAAAAACAGAGAAATTTTAAATAAGTATTTCCAAGTTCCCATGGAAACATAAATATTGGTTGATACTTCTGGAGTTTTGCCTTTAAAAAAAATACATAGAGTTTTTGTTTTTCTAAGACCTGTAATATGTCCATGTAATTTTGCTACCTGTTGTAACCTAAGTGTGTTCTGTGTTATTACAGTCTTTGTAGACATCAGTTCTAATGACTGCATTATAGTCCACATAATGCCATATCGGAGGAATGCTAAGGAGGGAATTGGTGGAAGGGGGAAGAAAACATAGAAGGAGCCGAGCAGAAGGTGGGAAATTGACATTGGGAGGCAGAATGTGAATAAGGAAGGAGCAAGGGAGGCTCTGCTGGGAGAGGGAAGCTGTGGGATTTGGCTATTACTTGATTCACAGGTTTTGTAGAAGGGCCTGCAGGAGAGAGTGGAGGAGAGACTCAACAGGGGAATAAAGACCAGCTTGCATTTCTAGGCTGGATTATTGTAAGAACTTCCTGACCCATCTGTCAGCCTCTAACCTGGTGACATGTGAGAAAAAGCTCCGTTGAGTATGAGATTGCCTCCTCTACCCACCGCTCCCAGTCACCGCCTGCAGGAAGCCCTCCTTTCCCCCGCTCCAGGCCAACAAGCATCTCCTCCCTCTGCTCCGAGAGCTCTGTATACCCTGCCCATGCAGAGGCATGAAGTGTTCCATAAAGATGGGCATCACATCTACTGTGTTCACGCCAGAGTCACGGGGCCCAGGATAGCACTAGGCACATAGTTGGTGCTCAGATAATTTTACTGAATTAATTAGTGAAATCAAGACTGATTTATTCCATTGAGCTCCCTCAGCCTGCCAGTCTGTCTTCCTTTTTCCTTTGCAGTGCTGATCAGTCATTAATATGTACAGGAATCATCTGGAGACCATGTTAAAATGCAGGTTTTGATTCAGAAAGGTTTGGGATGGAGCCTAAGATTCTGTTGTTCTAACCAGCTACAAGCAGAAAGCTATGCCTCTTTAAAACACAAGTTAGGAAATTCTGTTGAGCATCTATTTTCCAAGCCCTATGCTTGGAATCCAGGATTCAGCCATGACCCAAGGAAATGTGATCTCTGCCCTCTTATAGAGATGATGGTCTAGTGGAACAGGCTGGTACTAACCCAATAACTCACTGATTAACCAGTACTTGGAAACTGAGCCGTGTGCCACAGAGGGAAGGAGTGCAGCGCTATGAGACTGCATTGGCATGGGGGGGAACTGACCTCAACACGGAGTCAGGGCAGCTCGGTGAGAAAGTCACAGTGGATCTGAGAGCTAAAAGATGAGCAGGGCTAAGGGGAGAAAATGGTGAGAAAAAAACGTTTCAGACAGAGGGAACAGCATATGCCAAGGTTCTCTGGGTGGCAAGAACACGGTCAGTGTCACTGGGATCCTAGAGTGAAATCCTTATCACTTAAGCAAAACAAACAAAAGGCAAGGGAAGTATCTCCCTAGAGAAATTAGCACTTTTGTTGTCCAAATGACTAGAACAATGGCATTTTCCGAGGTAGTGAGAAATCTTGGATCAGTGAGAAAGGTGAGAGTGAAGGCAGACAGAGGAGGGACAAATCTTTTTCTTAGCATCGGAGCTCATGTGGTACAGCCAGAAGGGCTACAGGGCTTTTAACATTAGGGAAAATAAAAAGACCTGGATGGATTCAAACTTTGTTCTACAACTTACCACAAAGCTTGGACAAGTCGTTTAAACATCTCTAAATTTAATATCCTCATCTGTAAAATGGGGATATCAATGCAGTACCTGCCTTGTGGCTTGAGCTAATTTATAGAAGCTCAGTCAGCTTCCCCTCCTCCTTCCCACCTTTGAGCCTCAGATGCTGTAAAGTGATGTGTAAAGAGCTTCACCAGCACTTTTCACTAATGGTGGACCATCAGTAGTGGACGGAAGCAACAGTATGAAGCCCCGACCTATAGAAATAAGGGGGCCCTCTGAAGTGTATGGTGGAAAAGCCTCTTCTAAAGCTCATATTGATGTGCTGGTCTACATGTTCAAAGCCTTTTCCTCAAGGAGAAGGATGGTCTCAGCCACGGATTACTCCCTAGCCTTCTAGCATGTCTAAGGCTGCTGCAGACATGTGAAGATATCAGCTCAGATGTTCTCCTTGTGACGGTGGCCTTGACATTTCTGCAAAGAGAATGCTTCTCAGGGAAGGTGAGGGCAGTCTAGAAGTTTGGCAGAATGGGTGCTCTTTGAGGAAAAAAAAAATGTTTATAGAGAACATCCCAGAGCTTGAGGGAAGAGACTGTAGATCTGCCCCCTAATTCTGAATTCTGCTGCTGATAAGTCACTTCAGTCGTGTCTGACTCTGTGAAACCCTATAGACAGCAGCCCACCAGGCTCTGCCGTCCCTGGGATTCTCCAGGCAAGAACACTGGAGTGGGTGGCCATTTCCTTCTCCAGTGCATGAAAGTGAAAAGTGAAAGTGAAGTCGCTCAGTCCAGTCCGACTCTTCGTGACCCCATGGACTGCAGCCTACTGCAGGCTCTTCTGTCCATGGGATTTTCCAGGCAAGAGTACTGGAGTGGGGTGCCATTGCCTTCTCCGAATTTTGAACTCTACCTGTGTGAATTTAAGCACAGAAACACCTAAGACAGAATCCAGAGCCTTGATACCAGGCTGATGTGAGGCTGTGTCATAGGCTGGTTTTATGACTTTGAACTAGTGATTTCTTTTTGCAGAACCTCAGTGTACTCATCTATAGAATATGGATGACAGTTGAAACGGATATGAAAGTTGTGGTACATATACGCAGTGGAATATTACTCAGCTATAAAATGAACCCATTTGACTCAGTTCTAATGAAGTGGATGAGCCTAGAGCGTAAAGAAAAAACAAATAGAAAGATAATACGAATGATAGTACTGATAGTAATGATGATAGTACTAGAAAGATAGTACTTGCAGGGCAGCAAAGGAGACACAGTCATTTTGGACAGAATTCTGGAAGGAGCGGGTGGCGTGATTTAAGAGAAGCGCTTTGAACCAGATACATTGCCATCTGTCAAATGCGTAGCCGGTGGGAGCTCAGTGTCTGATGCAGGCAGCCCAAAGTCAGTGCTCTGTGGCAAGCTAGAGAGGCGGGATGGGGAGGAGGCCGGAGGGGGCTTCAAGAGGGAGGGGACATAGGTATACCTAATGCTGATTCATGTCGATGTATGCAGAAACCATCAGAACATGGTCATTATCCTCTGATTAAAAAAGAAAGAAAAGAATAGGGAACCAGGAGCTACCTTGAAGGGCAGTGGAAAGGATTAAATTAATGTACTTCAACGGTTTCCACAGTGTTCTTTGCCTTAGGAGGTACCATTATTACCATAGCAACGAGACTGGCGGGAAGAGGGCAGCTGCTGAAGGCAGGCGTGATTCTGGGCTCTGCCACGCGGCACTGATGACCCAGGTGTAGCCCCTTACCTCTGAGCCCCAGGTGTGAAGGGGTGACGGTCTCTGCATGATGGGCCTCTGATGATGGTGATCGAGACTGAGACAGGTCAGCAAAGCAGGCCCTCAGTAAACGTGAAAGTGTTAGGTGCTCAGTCGTGTCTGACTCTTTGCGACGGCGTGGACTGTAGCCCTCCACGATCCTCTGTCCATGGAATTCTCCAGTCAAGAATAATGGAGTGCGTTGCCCTTCCCTTCTCCAGGGGCTCTTCCCGACCCAGGGATAGAACCTGGGTCTCCTGCATTGCAGGCGGGTTCTTTACCATCTGAGCCAGAAAGGGAGTTATATTATTTTACTATTACTAGCATTGTTGTGGTTGTTGTTAAACAACAGGGGCCGGGAGAACCTTAGGTTAAACTTGACTTTCATGGCCAGAATAGAATAAAGGCTCAGGAGTTAGACGCGTCCTGCTCAAGTGCAGAGCTATCGTCCTCCGAGCCACTGAAGACTTACTCGGATCATCTGTTGTATTTCCACTTTACAGCTGAAGAACTCAGACCCAGGAAATATGTGTATTTGCCATGGCTAGGCAGTCACAGCCTGCACTGAGCCTGACTCCCAGTCCAGGCCTCTTTCTCCCAACCTTGGGGACTCATTCAGCATTTCCTCATCGCCACATTCTTCTTCCCGGCGTCTTTCCCCCTCCTTCCCTAACAAAATCCCTGTCCCACCTGGGTTGCTGTACCTGCTATTAATTGAAAACACTCCCTATTTTCCAGACTCCGCACACTTAAAAAAAGAAAAATTCACTTGTTTATGGCTGTGCTGGCCTCGCTCCTGGCCACAAGCTTTCTCTCGTTGCGGCGAGCTGGGGCTACTCTGTAGCCTTAGCTCCCAGGCTTAGCGTTGCGGTGGCTTCTCTGCTGCAGAGCACAGGCTCTAGGCATGCAGGCTTCGGTAGGCGTGACAGACGGGCTTATTTGTCCCCATGGCGTGCGGGGTCTTCCACACCAGGGATCGAATCGGTGTCCTCTGCACTGGCAGGCGGATTCTTAACCTCTGGACCACCAGGGGAGTCCAAGACCCCAGTGGTGTTTTCACCAGCGCTGTTCTTTTCTCCAAAAAGCCTGCCCCACCCTCTAGAAAACACTTCCACCAATCTGCTCCTCTTCTTGTCTTCGGGGGCCCCAGCACTGGCGGTGCATCCACAGAGGTGTACCGTGAGGGAATGTGGGTTTTCAGATGTTACCGTGTAGGTTTTCAGATGTTACCGAAGCAAAAGGCCCCTATAATTTCCTCGAGGAAAGGCTGTGAAGACACTTGGTCCACGCAGCTCCGCTCACCTTCTCGCACACACCCGAGAGTTACGAGCAGTATAGATTATTTTAATGACAGTATTACTTCCAACTGTGTCTCTCCCATCTGTTCTTCCCCAATTACGGATGCAGAAACCCAGCATGTGTCTCCATTCTGGCAGTAGAGAATGAAATATAAGTGCTATAAAAGGGAGTATATTCTTTGAACAATACAGTTGGCACCTGTGAAGCTTGCCTTGTGTTTCAGACTCTCCTGCGTCTTCGAGGGGGAGCCAGAGCGTCCTTAAGAAAATGCCACAGGATGCTCGAATCATCTGTCATTCCCCCAAACTTGGGGCAACTGAGAAATACAAAGCCAGCAGGGGTTTGGCCAAAAAAGACCCTGGGATTCTTGTGGAAATGACCCAATCCGAAGTGAGAAGAAAACAGAATAAACGAGGGCTCTATTTGTCAGATCTAACGTGCAAGGGAGGGGCTGAGGCTGGGAAAGATCAGGTAAAGTGGGTTCTATGGATACTGGCAGAATTTGAAGATCCAGAAGCATGCCAGGCCAAGTAACTAAGAGTGTTATCGTGCCCGTTTTTGTACGCCAGAGAGCAAAGGCTCAGAAAGGTTAGGTTACCTGTCTGAGCTCACACAGCAAGGACATGGCAGATCTGAGTTCACACCCAACTCTAATAAAAAGTCTGTTCATAGCCTGCTGCTTAGCTGTGTCTGACTCTGAGAGACCCCATGACTGTAGCTCGCCAGGCTCCTCTGTCCAGGGAATTTTCCAGGCAAGAATACTGGAGTGGGTTGCCATTTCCGACTCCAAGGGATCTCCCTGACTCAGGGATCGAACCCGTGTCTCTTGAGTCTCCTGCATCGGCAGGCAGATTCTTTACCACTAGCTCTGCCTGGGAAGGGCGTAGCTAGCACACAGGTCCTGATAAATGATCCTTAGGTGCAGCCACGCGTGAATCGATTCCTCTGTATTTTGCACACCCAAAGCTACCGGACAAAACCCAAGCTGGCATCTCTCAGCCCCACCATAAAAATAGAGAGGGTTAGCTGCAGAAAGGGAAGTAAAGAGAGGACAGCCAAGTCCTAGATTTCAGAAAACGAATCATTCTCCGGGCGAAATACACTTCAGTGGGGAAGAAATCCCTAAATGTTTTATTAGAGGAATTCAACAACTACAAATATTAACAGCAAGATTATGAATTATTTAAAACTCAACTACCTAAAGCAGCCTATAAATCAAACAAGAAAGGTTCCTGTCAGAAAGAAAGAAGCCAGTTCGCTCTTGGTTTTGAGATCTTGAGAAGGAAGCTTGTCTTCATGTGTACTGAGCACCTCCTGTGTGCCAAGCGCTGTGCGTTTGTTTCCATATGAGTCTCGCATGAAGCTGAGGGCAGGGGAAGACTATCAGCTGCAGTTTATAGAGCTAGGAGACCAAAGGTTTGAGCCAGAAAGTGGCTTCTCCACAGACACGTGGTTAGCTAATAGGGGAGCTGAGGCTGAAGTAGTGTTTGCCTGGATTCAAAACCGCCCCTTTGTGCTGGACCAGGCTGCCTCTCGGCTAGAGGATGCACGTAGGTGTAAAAGCAGAAAACGGAGGCCTTCAACACACCATGTTGAATACGGAATAACGACCTCCAGCTTCTGGTGCCAGGGACGTCGCTGACGAGCAAAGCTCCTGGAGTCAGAATGCCAGGGGATTAGTCACAGCTTTGTTTTCGTTGTTGCTGCTGCTACTACTGTTGTTATTGTTATTTCTAGGAAAGTTTTTATTTTGAACTAGTTTTAGAATTACAGACAAATTGCAAAGAGAATACAGAGTGTTCGTGGGTATCTCAACGCTTTTCCTCTAATGTTCACGTCTCACCATCCTCGGCATCAGAACTAAGAAGCCAACATCAGTGCATTGCTATTAATGAAGCCCCAAACCTCGTTTGAATTTCACCCCTTTTCCCAGTAATGCCCTCTTTCTGTCCCAGAATCCAGTCCAGGATGAAACATGGCATTGAACTGTCTTGTCCCCTCAGTTTCCTCTGCTCTGAGATGAGTTCTCAGTCTTTACATTTTTTGTTTTGTTTGTTTGATGGTTTTTGTCCTTTTTAATGACCTTGACAATCATGAGGAATCAGGTATTTTGCAGAATGTTGTTCAGTTTGGGTGATACCATTTCTACCAGCTGTGAGACAACGGATACATGACTTAGGCTTTCTTGAACTTTCTTATCTAGTTGAAGGTTGTAAACAAGATGAAACTGAGGAAGCCCCCACTCAGGGCCAGTGTGCTCAGCCACCGTGACCATGATTTATGGCACTGATCTTACATTCTTTTGAGTGAAGGTGCTGCAAAGTCGTTCTGTATGGCATGCTCTAGTGCATCAGGTTGCTTTGCTCTGAAATCACAGAATCCCAGAACTGGAAGGAATAGTAGGGGCATGTGGTTTGACTTGCCATTGCTGCCTGAAGGCTTGTTACAGGGCGGGTTGCTCTGGTGATGAGGTGTGCACAATTTAGAAGGCGCCCATCCCATCCTCATGCTCCTGAAACTGGTCTTCCTCTTTGTCACTTCCAACCCATTGGAAAGCTTATTGGAAGCCTAGTCCACTCACTGTCTTACTCTGCAGAATGACTATTTGATTCTTTACCTTCCTGAAAAGCTCTAACAGCCTCTTGTTATTGCCTTCTCAATGGAGGCCCTTGCTTTTTATTGCATTGAGAAGGCATGAGAAAATTCAAGTCTCTTAGTTTACTGGTGTCTGTAACCTGGGGCTTCCCCTGTGGCTCAGCAGTAAGGATCTGTCTGCAGTGTAGGGGAGGCAGCAGACAAGGGTTCAATCCCTGGGTAGAGAAGACCTCCTGGAGGAGGGAGGCAACTCACTCCAGTAGTCTTGCCTGGACAATCCCATAGAAAGAGGAGGGTGGTGGGCTACAGTCAGTGGGGTTGCAAAGTCAGACACGACTGAAGCAACTGAGCACAAGCACATCTGTATCCTATAATCTGCCTAACATTCTTTTATTTTATCCATTTATTATTATTTTTTGCAGATGCAAGTTCAGTTCAGTCACTCCGTCATGTCCGACTCTTTGCAACCCCATGAATCGCAGCACGCCAGGCTTCCCTGTCCATCACCAACTCCCAGAGTTCACTCAGACTCAAATCCATCGAGTCGGTGATGCCATCCAGCCATCTCATCCTCGGTCGTCCCCTTCTCCTCCTGCCCTCAATCCCTCCCAGCATCAGGGTCTTTTCCAATGAGTCAGCTCTTCGCATGAGGTGGCCAAAGTATTGGAGTTTCATCTTTAGCATCAGTCCTTCCAATGAACACCCAGGACTGATCTCCTTTAGAATGGACTGGTTGGACTTCCTTGCAGTCCAAGGGACTCTCAAGAGTCTCCTCCAACACCACAGTTCAAAAGCATCAGTTCTTTGGTGTTCAGCTTCCTTCACAGTCCAACTCTCACGTCCATACATGACCACTGGAAAAACCATAGCCTTGATTAGACGGACCTTTGTTGGCAAAGTAATGTCTCTGCTTTTTAATATGCTATCTAGGTTGGTCATAACTTTCCTTCCAAGGAGTAAGTGTCTTTTAATTTCACGGCTGCCATCACCATCTGCAGTGATTTTGGAGCCCAAAATAGTAAAGTCTGACACTATTTCCACTGTTCCCCCATCTATTTCCCATGAAGTGATGGGACCAGATGCCATGATCTTTGTTTTCTGAATGTTGAGCTTTAAGCCAACTTTTTCACTCTCCTCTTTCACTTTCATCAAGAGGCTTTTTAGTTCCTCTTCACTTTCTGCCATAAGGGTAGTGTCATCTGCATATCCGAGGTAACTGATATTTCTCCAGGCAATTGGAAAAGATTCTGATGCTGGGAGGGATTGGGGGCGGGAGGAGAAAAGGATGACAGAGGATGAGATGGCTGGATGGCATCACTGACTCAATGGACGTGAGTCTGATGAACTCCGGGAGTTGGTGATGGACAGGGAGGCCTGGCGTGCTGCAGTTCATGGGGTCGCAAAGAGTCGGACATGACTGAGCGACTGGACTGAACTGAACAGGCAATCTTGATTCCAGCTTGTGCTTCCTCCAGCCCAGCGTTTCTCATGATGTCCTCTGCCTATAAGTTAAATAAGCAGGGTGACAATATACAGCCTTGACGTACTCCTTTTCGTATTTGAAAAGGCTTTGGCTTAGTCAATAAGGCAGAAATAGATGTTTTTCTGGAACTCTCTTGCTTTTTTGATGATCCAGCAGATGTTGGCAATTTGATCTCTGGTTCCTCTGCCTTTTCTAAAACCAGCTTGAACATCTGGAAGTTCTCGGTTCACGTATTGCTGAAGCCTAGCTTGGAGAATTTGGGGCATTACTTTAGTAGCGTGTAAGATGAGTGCAATTGTGTGGTAGTTTGAGCATTCTTTGGCATTGCCTTTCTTTGGGATTGGAATGAAAACTGACCTTTTCCAGTCCTGTGGCCACTGCTGAGTTTTCCAAATTTGCTGGCATATTGAGTGCAGCACTTTCACAGCATCATCTTTCAGGATTTGAAATAGCTCAACTGGAATGCCATCACCTCCACTAGCCTTTTTTGTAGTAATGCTTTCTAAGCCCACTTGACATCATATTCCAGGATGTCTGGCTCTAGATGAGTGATCACACCATCGTGATTATCTTGGTCATGAAGATGTTTTTTGTACAGTTCTTCTGTGTATTCTTGCCACCTCTCCTTAATATCTTCCGCTTGTTAAGTCCATACCATCTCTGTCCTTCATCAAGCCCATCTTTGCATGAAGTGATGCAAAATATTTTATTATTAAAATGTAAATAAAAACAAATTAGCAAATACAATGTATTTTATTATTGAAACCTGAAAGAAGTGACCTTTTTCAAGAGTGCCAGTGACATGAAAGACAAAGACAAACTGAAATTCCAGATGAGCGGAGACTAGAGAAGGATGAGCACTAAGTGTAATATACGGTCCTGGAGCAGGTCCCGCACTGGATGGAAAATGCAATTATAAAGGACGTAATCGGGTCAATTGAAAAAATCAGGGTATGGAAGTTGGGTTTGAGAAAAAGTATTGTATCAGTGTGCAGTTTCCTGAGGTTGACAGTTACATTGAGGATATTCTTGTTTTTAGGAAATACACAGTGAAACATCAAGGGGTAAAGAGGCATGCTGTCTGAAAACTATTATAGTGGCTCAGAAAAATAGATAAGGATATGTGTGTTGGGGGAAGAGAGAGAAAGGGGGAAAACGAATGTGTCAAAGTGCTGCGAGTTGGTGCATCTGGATGAAGGATGTATTTTCTTTCTTTCCTTTTTTTTTAAGATGTATTTATTTCATTTTTTGGCGGTGGTGTGTCTTTGTTGCTGCATGCAGGCTTTCTCTAGTTGTGCTGAGAGGGGGCTGCTCTCTGCTGTCACACCCCGGCTTCTCACAGCTGTGGCTCTCGTTGCAGAGCACAGGCTCCAGGCCTGAGGGCTTCAGCAGCTGCAGCTCATGGCTCCGTCACTGTGGTTCATAGACTTAGTTGCTCCACGGCACGTGGGGTCTTCCCGGGCCAGGAATCGAACTGGTGTCCCTTGCATTGCGAGGTGTATTCTTATCCACTGGACCACCGGGGACGCCCCTGCCTTCTTTTATAATGGGTGTTCTCCCTGCTCCAGTCTAAGTGCATGCCCTCAATTAGGGCAGAAGTGGGCTTATCAGAAGCCAAGGAAGCCTGAGCCTCAGAGACCTTTACTTGCTTGGCCCCTGTCAGTGCTGGGGGTTGGGGGAGCTTCTAGGGATTGTCGATGTTTGAGGTGAAGATTGTGACCATATATATGTATATTTGCTTGTGAGCATTGCAAGTGAATTACCTGAAGCGTATGGTTCTCAAAGTGGTGGTAGACTCTGTCTCAGACACCCTGAGTTGTCAAAATTGAATGTTGTCAAAATAGAATGTCCATGGCTTCTAGCTGGTGGACTCCAGGGATTCAGCTGAACACTCTGTGATGCACAGGACAACCCCCTACAACAATAGATCATCTGGCCCAAGGTGTCAGTCTTGTATAGACTGAGAATTCCTGGCTTAGAGAAATCTCAGGAGAAAGATTCATGCACCTTTAAGGTGCTGCTGATTTGCGATGATGTCGCTTCCCACACTAAGGATTCGTTTCCGTACCTGACTTTGAATTCTTTTTCTCAGAAGAAGGCTTTCAGGATTCCATGAGCACAGGCCCCATAGAATCTGGACTAGCCCTGCACTCAGACACTGAGCTTATTCTTCCCCACTGTAGGCTTTGCTTTTGTAGTTTCCCTTCTCTCCTGGGTCAAACCCATTAATATAAACATGTTTTAAGATCTCTCACTTTACAAAACAAAACAAAACCCTTTCCCTGACCCCTCCATAGGAGTTGGCCTACACCCTAATTCTTTGTTCTCTTTATAGCAAAACCCCTCTAAAGAGTTACCTATGTTCACCACCTCCAGTCCCTCACCTTCCTTCTCTCTTGAACCCCCTGCTGCCAAGCTCTCAAGCACCCACTCCCCAACCTCCCAGCAGCGCACTGAAATCTCATTGTCAGTGTTCCTGTTGACCTCCATCTTGCCAAATTTCAATGACCAATTCATCTTCATTTCCTGGGCCCTTGTATTTTATGTAACATAGCTTGTCACTCCTTCCTGCTAGGAACATCTTTATGCTAAGACAACACTCTCTCCTGATTCTTATAGGCAACTCTTAATCACTGGCCTCTCCCGCGTTCCCCCTGCTTCCTGACCTCTAAATGTTAGCAGGCACTCCAGCACACCCCTCAGCTTCTCACTCCTGCAGGGATTTCACCCAGCGCTCTGGTTTTAAATGCCAGCCCCAACCTCATAAATGCGTCGCTTGAATGGCTAATGGGAATCTCAAATATTGCATGTCTGGAACGGAACTCATTATGCCCTCCGCCTGCTCCTCCCACAGTCTGCCCCGTCCTGGGAACGGCACCGACAGCCATGTGTACCCTGTTACTCAGGTCCAAACCCTTGGAGTTACCCTTGACTAGTTCTGTCTCCCATACGCACATCCAAATGGTCAGCAGATCCTGAGCTGGTATATTTTGAGAATGTACCTTGAAAATCTATACATACATTGAAATATGTCCACTTTGAAAATATATCCATTATTCAAAAATGTTTCAGCACCCTCAGTTGACCTCCGAGTTCAAGCTAGCATCATCCTTTACCTGGGAGATGCCATTGCCTCAAGACTGGTCTCTGCTTCTCTTCTTCATGCCCACCAAGTTCATTCTCCATGTAACAGCTGAAATTCTCATTTAAAATAAGAACCAGATCCTGCCACCCCCAGTGATGTTTCCAGGGCACTAAGAGTGCATCTAACATCCTCTCCATTTCCTGTCACCCCCTCTCCCGTTCCCTCCATCCCCCCTTGTGTTCTTCAGGCACCCCAAGCTTCCCCCTCCGACTCTTCTCTATGTAGGGCTTCCCTTGTGGCTCAGCTGGTAAAGAATCCACCTGCAATGAGGGAGACCTGGGTTCGATCCCTGGATTGGGAAGATCCCCTGGAGAAGGGAAGGGCTACCCACTCCAGTATTCTGGCCTGGAAATTTCCATGGACTGTATAGTCCGTGGGGTTGCCAAGAGTCGGGCACAACTAAGCAACTTTCACTTTCTTCTCTATGTGGGGAGTACACGTCTCCCAGATGCTATGTGTCTGGTTCCATGTCTTCACCCAGGTCTCTCAAATCCAGTTTATTCATACATGTGTTATCAAGGCATAATGCATGTATAATATTACACATGGAACACTTCAGTTATTTTCAATCCTTTATCCCCAGCCCCTAAAACAAGAAACAGTGGCTTCTTTGAACAAGCAAAAAAAGATGTGCAGATGCATGCTAGCTATCAGCCTGCCTTTTCCCCACCTCCTGTTGATTCTAGCTTCACTGTGGGGTCACGCACCACAGAGTTCTTCTTCTATTCTGTGAGAGCCTTTAGAGAAGGGAAACCACCAGAATAAAAAGATAAAGCTTTCTTATCCAAACTGAAGATAGAGATGGTGATGATGAGGATGATGTTTGTCATGGGGAGGAGGAGTTTGTAGGTGATAGCCTCTATTTATGGAGTCATTTGGGCTTCCCTTGTGGCTCAGCTGGTAAAGAATCCACCTGCAATGTGAGAGACCTGGATTCGATCCCTGGGTTGGGAAGATCCCCTGGAGAAGGGAAAGTATTCTGGCCTGGAGAATCCCATGGACTGTATAGTCCACGGGGTTGCAAAGTCAGACACGACTGAGTGACTCTCACTTTCATGTTTCATGGAGTCATTTATTTATATGTCACGCTCTGTGCTAAGAATTTGCAAACCATTGTTCCATTTATTGTTCTTAGTAGCTCTGTGAGCTCTTTATACCCATTTTCCAGATAAAGAAAAGGACTGGCTTGGAGAATGGCAACTTGCCTGAGTTTACAAAGCAAACAAGCATCAAGGTGACTTGATTAGCAAATTTTTGTTGTTGTTTGGTCACTAGGTCGTGTCTGACTCTTTGCAGCCCCATGGGCTCCAGCATGCCAGGCGTCCCTGTCCTTCACTGTTTCCTGGACTTTCCTCAAACACATGTCCATTGAGTCAGTGGTGCCATCCAACTATATCATCCTCTGTGACCTTCTCCTCCTGCTTTCAATCTTTCCCCAGCATCAGGGTCTTTTCCAGTGAGTCAACTCTTTGTATTAGGAGCTCCAGTATTGGATTTTCAGCTTTAACATCTATTAGATTACCCCCACCCTAATCTACTTAACTCTGAAGTTCTTTTTTTTATTTTTTTTGTCTTGTCCTATATCCTTTCATCTCTCTTTCCTGTTTTCAAAGTGTTGACTCCAAGTTTATTTACCTAGAGACTTTCCTGGTGGCCCAAGGGTTGGGACTCCTTGCTTCCACTACAAGGGGAATGGATTCGATCCCCCTGGTCAGGGAACTAAGATCCTGCATGCTGCTCAGCACGGCCAAGAAAGTTGGGGGGGGGGCAAATTTATTAACTCACAGGATCTGCAGAAGCATTCAGATGAAGGTCCATCCGGCCCCATCTATTGTGTCCTTTCCCCCAACCCGCATACCTCAGCCTCCATGCCTCCATGGCTTTGAGGTTCCACAGCCAGAGGTCCCCTCCTCTCACAAGGGGGAGGTTGGGGCTGATGCCACCAGCACTTGACTAAGTACTCAGGTCTGAGCATCCTTGGAGGCTGATCTAGTCTACTGTTGGGTGTGGTTGTCTCCAAACAGTGCCTCCCACAGCCATGTGGGTATCTGAGCAAGACAAGACCTCAGAGGTGCTAATGGGGGAGACCCAGGCCAGGGATGGGGAGGCTTGCCCCAGCCTGCTCAGTCAGCTCCTGGCAGAGTTCAGCCTCGGCTCCGGGCCCACCTCCTCCCACAGCCCGGCAATTTTCTGTAGCACCTACCTCTGCACCTCATGTCACCTCCCTCCTCCCGCCCTTCCCATTCCCCACCATCTCCACCACATTTTGTTTTCTAGTTCAAACGGTAATGATCTTGCTCTTACATTGCTCCTTTCTGCCAAATAGATCCCCGCGCATGGTACAGGTGTTGGTAAAGGATATTACCCGCCATCCGTCTTTCTTAATCACACTCTGCTCCTGAAATGCAGCCACTTCTGGGGTGAAATATGGCCCTGATTTAGCCGCGTGTAACACCAGTGGGAAAGCCCATGAAGGCAGGCCTGTTTTTCCAGATGAAGCACACTCCAAAACAGAGGTGGAAGATTTTCTGGGGTCTGGGCTTTGGGCGAGCTGTCACTGAGTGGAGACTGCCCAAAGACTTTCTATGGGGCTGCAGCTTGCTCTCTGGTGCAGGACCCAAACTAAAGGCTGAGGTGTCTTCTTGGCCCCAAAGAAAGCCCAGAACACAGGTAACCCCAACCTCCAGGCTGTAAGCTATAGTGAGAACCGTGTGTTCATTACCCAGCTCTGTGACCACAGGCCAAAGGAAAAAGGAAGTGGTCCTTCCAAATTACTGAATCCATCACCTACTCTTGTTAAGTAGTCAATAAATGCATACCCTGTATTCCAGTTTATATTTTTCTACTTCATGGCTGAGTGATCTTGGAAAAGTCTCTTAACCTCTCTGAGTTCTCAACTTTCTCATTTATGGAAAGGGAATCATAGTCCAGCTTAAAGGGTTATTCTGAATGTTAGACAAGAAAATGCAAGCCATGCTCTTGGTAAAGAATATGTAAAAGTTGTTCAATAATTGTTAACACCTGTTACTATATGTGTGCTCAGTTGCTCAGTCATTTTGTGGCCCCATGGACTGTAGCCCGCCAAACTCCTCTCTCCATGGAATTTTCCAGGCAAGACTACTGGAGTGAGTTGCCATTTCCTACTCCAGGGGATCTTCCCGACCCAGGGATTGAACTTGTGTCTCCTGCATTGCAGGCAGAGTCTCTGGCACTGCACCACCTGGGAAACCCACTTGTTACTGTAAGTCAGTAAGATTAAAGAAGAAATGCTAATAGAGAAATAAAATAGAAAAATACGAAGCAGAGACATTTTAAAGTTTGTAGATGTTTTATACTTATTGATGGAGTAATAAGACTCTCACTTCAAGGTATTTTTAATCTTACTGATCCTTTTCTCTCTCCGCTTTCTGTCCTTCCAAGACTTCTCGCCCTGTTTTCCCTTGCTTTTCTAAAAAGGATTTCAAGCACCCCGCCAACTGAATGATCTCACGTAAGACCTCATCCATTCGGATTCTGGGCTGGCACCTCTCCTTCGATCCATCCCAACCATGCTCCCTGAGAAACCACCGCGTGCCAGACTCTGGGGGGCAAAAACGGACAGGGTCCAAGCTGCCTCTTCTAGAAGCTGCAGTCTAGGGTGTGGGGGTGAGCAGACAAGCAGATCATCATTTATGAAGAGGCTGGACTAGAGCAACAGGAATATGAAGGATGGGGCTGCCCAGACACTGCGAGGAGGGGCAAGGGGTCCTCAGCTCACCAGAGGGCGATGAGAGGGTAGAGTCTGGAGGTCCCCACGCCCCACCTGCTTCAAACCAAGAGAGCAGCCCTGCTTTCTTCAGTTACCTATGCCCAGGTCCCAGAAAAAGGGTAATCTGAATAGACGGCTTTGTTGCTATTTTTGTAAAACACTGAACAAAAATGTTCTGGTCCCTTTCCGGCTGCCAGGCTAGGATTCACTCCCAGATGTGTCTGCATCATGCATCGCCCGCTTTGATGCTTATCACTTGCTACTGAGTTCACTCCTGGGGGTCCTGGCTAGCTGTCTCCCAAGGGGTAGCCCTTGAGCTCCATGGGGGCGGGGTCCCTGCCACTGCCCCTGCTTATCTCCAGCCTTCAGAGCAGAGCCAGCCACACAGGAGGTCTCTCCTTTATGTTGGCAGAAATCTGAGACTGAGCTGGGCAGTGGAGAACAGAAATCTGCTTTTCTCTGTGTGCCTATGATGGGCAGGGAGTAAAAAGCTGAAACAGATGAAAGAACACTCTGGAGACACAAATTTAGGTTCAAGGGCAGATAGTGTTTTTTGCCTGTCGCCACAGGAAGACATGTGATTCCTAGACCTTTAAAGCTAAACATCCTGGGAGCTCGCTGGGTCCTGTGTTCCTTTGCCCATGCCTCTGGGTGCTCTGGGCCTGTGAGTGTTGTGGGACCACCTACTCTTCTTCCAGGAAAGCTGAATTTGAGCCTTGTGTTCCAGGTTGTTATGAAGGCACAAATCTCCCAGGCTGCACTATGAAACCTTTTGTAAGCCACACTGGTGTAAAGTGAAGATGCGATCACCTTAGGACACATCCTGACAATTAACTGAGCGAGAGCACAGATGCTCAGGGATGCAGTTCAGAGCGCGGGCGTCTCGACGCGGAGATGCTGCGTGCCGGGAAAAGGAGCTCGGCGCTGCCTGTCTCCTTACGGCTCCAGCTGCCTCTGGAAGGCTCCCTGCAAAACAAATACTGAACGCTAACTTTGCCTTTTGCCTTTTGTGAAAGTAAAAATCCTCTGCGAATTTCTTATAGTTACTGAAAACGGGTACTAATGTGGGTCTTTCGTAAAAATGAAGTGGCGTAAAGTGAACTTCGGAAGAGAGGGCCACACCTGTGTACCTGTCAATTGAACAGGATAAAGCACATTTTAAAAAATGTATTTACTTACTTATTTTCGGCTGCTCCAGGTCTCCACTGCTGTGCACAGGCTTTCTCGAGTTGTGGCCAGCGGGGCTACTCTAGTTGCGGCACGCTAGAGTACACCTCGTGTGCCCTAGGCTTCTCATTGCGGCGGTTTCTCTTGTAGCAGACCACGGGCTCTAGGCACGTGGGCTTCAGTAGCTGCAGCACAGGGGCTCAACTTAGTTGCCCCAAGGTATGTGAGATCTCCCCAGACCAGGGACTGGACCCGTGTCCCATGCACTGGCAGCTGGATTCTTAACCATTGGACCACTAGGAAAGTCCCAAAGCACATGTATATTGAGTGTCCTTCTTGACTGTATAACTTTCTAAGGCTTAGTCTCATCATCCATCCTCGAGTTTCCAGTTGTCCTCCTGAATGTGAGGGCAGGCAGGTCTGCTTAAGAAGACAAGCAAGCACCTGAGTGAGAGGCCTGGGCTTGCACACCTGCACTCACGCAGGGCTCCCTTCCACACCAGAGGAGGTGGTAACACCCACGTGTAGGAGAGGAGAAAGCCTTCGTGTTGGGGGGCGTGGTGGGCCAGCCTGCGTTCAGCGCATGTCTCCTGCCAGGCGAGTTCACAGAGCCCCCCGTCTCCTTTTATATCCTGTGCGTGTCTGGGTCAAGTGCTGAGTGTTGCGTGCCATCACAAATGCCCCTTTTGTGTCACACCAGCTCCTGCTGGTGGCTCCTCGCAGCCCACAATGGGTTGTACATTTATTTCCACTAGGACTTTTCAAAAAGAACATGCGCTCTGCTGTACAGGAACAATCTGCCTCTCCCACCTACCCACGCCCCCTCCCCCAGAAGTGAAGCCCAAAGATTAGCTCCCTGGGTGTTCTTTTCAGTCTCCTGAAATAGCCTGGGCTCCAGGGAAGGACGGAGAAGGCATTGGCAACCCACTCCAGTACTCTTGCCTGGAAAATCCTATGGACGGAGGAGCCTGGTAGGCTGCAGTCCATGGGGTCGCTAAGGGTCAGACATGGCTGAGCAACTTCACTTTCACTTTTCACTTTCATGCATTGGAGAAGAAAATGGCAACCCACTCCAGTGTTCTTGCCTGGAGAATCCCAGGGACAGAGGAGGCTGGTGGGCTGCCGTCTATGGGGTCGCACAGAGTCGGACACGACTGAAGCGACTTAGCAGCAGCAGCCAGAGGAGGAAGCAGTGTTAGTAGGCTTTTTAGATGGGGAGGGTTTCAGAAATCTGGGGGCTTGCTCCTCATTCTTTGCAAAAAGAGGGCATAGAGGGGCCTTTAGAGGGCTCAGGGGAGAGTTATTCTGGAGACAGTGCTGGAGGCTTTTGTCTGGAGCCTCGCAAACTCTCTGCAAACACAGAGCTCTGACATTACCACCAAATGTTCTGGAGCATGTAGTCACAGAAAGGGATCGGAGGACTGAAAGATGCTTGTCACACGCCTGGATCTAGAGTTTATTTTTGTAATCCTGTTTGTTATGTGAATTTTTGAAGAGATGGAAGAGGCCCAGGCCTTTCTGCTGTAGAGAACGGATATAGATCCTACTCAACAGGAGAATTGATAACAGACAGCCCTTAGCACTTCAGCTATGCCAGACACTGTTCTGAGTGCCCTATGCATATCAATTGATGTTATCTCTGCGATTCCAATCCTCTGGGGTAGGTGGTGCCATTATTCCCATTTTACAGGTGAGGAAACTGAGGCCCAGAGGGCTTAAGTAAGTTGTTGGAGGTCCTGCAGCTAGGAAGTCACATAGCCGAGATTGGAGAGCAGGCAGTCTGGCCCCAGGATAAGGTCTCATTCACAAGACCGCCTGGACTCTTGGAAATAAGCAGCCTCACCCTCTGAGCCATGTCAAAGGGAGTCCTATAGTCCTGTCACCTCTTGGTTATACCCCAAACTTTCAGGGTCCTAAGAAAAAATCATCACATGGCCTTTTAAGAGTATCTGCCCCTACAACACAGGCGCCTCATGCAACCTTAACCCCCTTTTTAAACATTAATTAATTTACTTATTTGGCTGTGCCGGGTCTTAGCTGTGGTGCGTGGGGTCTTCCATCTTTGTTGCAGGAGGCGGGATCTTTAGTTGCAGCATGTGAGATCTAGTTCCCTGACTGGGGCTCAAACCCAGGTCCCCTTCATTGGGAGAGGGGAGTCTTCGTCCCTGGGCCACCAGAGAAGTTCTCAACCTTAACCCTCTATGTTAAGGATCCTGGAGAGACACATTTCCCCCTGTTATGTGCACGAGTGTTATGCCAGGTCCTGTGGCAGGCATGGTGTGGCAAATGCAGGAGAGTCTGGGCTCCTGTCCTCCCCACGCGCAGGAGAAAGAGAGGGATGGACGGCACTCACCTTCTGATGTGATGCTGGCCGGGACGGTGCCTTGGGGCACGCAGCAGAAAACCCACCCATGGGAGGCTTCTAGATGCAAGTAATACCTAATTGCTGAGACTGACTCAATTAGCATTAGTGAAGCCAAAAGCAGAGGGTGGGGTGGTAGTGAACAGTGTTGCTGGCAGACACCTGGAGGCAAGTGAGAGCCTGTCCTTTCTTGAGCACCAGCTGTCCCCTGACATCAGACCTGCCCACGAGGAGTGATTTCAGTGCCACCAGGAATGCCCTGCCTGTCGGGTTCCACTTTAGTCCTGGTGGTCTGGCTGGGGCAGCACCATTCTCCTGATTACTTATTTTGCTGATTAACCTATAATTGGGCAAGGTTCAACAAGAGTGATTCAGCAGTTCAGTGCACATCAGCTAGAGTGGCTTGTCTGGGGCTAGAGAGGGTCCACTTTCAAGATGGCACTCAAGTGGGCACCAGTGGCCAGCGGGCAGCTCAGATGGGGCTGCAGGCTGAAAGCCCCAGGAACTTTTCAGCTGGGCCTATCCATGGGCTGATGGGGCTCCTGCACACTATGGCGGTCCAGTTCCAAAAGAGGAGGGCACACAGGATGGCTTTTTATGGCCAAGCCCGGGAAGTCACAGAGCGTCACTTGCACTGTTTTCTACTGGGGGGAGGAGTCATGTGCATCCAACCATTTTCAAGGAAAAGAGGCAGAGACCCCAGCACTCAATGACTGGCGTGCCAAGGCCACCTGTGAGAAACCCATGTGGGACGGGAGACAGAGTTGTGGCGATCTTTGGAAAATATAGTCTATCACAAATATTTACTGGTTGCTAGGCACCTCTTTCTCTTGAGAGTCCCTTGGACTGCCAGGAGACCAAACCAGTCAATACTAAAGAGAATCAGTCCTGAATATTCATTGGAAGCACTGATGCTGAAGGTGAAGCTCCAATACTTTGGCCACCTGATGCGAAGAGCTGGCTCATTGGAAGAGACCCTGATGCTGGGAAGACTGAAGGTGGAGGAGAAGGGGTCGACAGAGGAGGAGATGGTTGGATGGCATCACCGACTCAATGGGCATGAGTTTGAGTAAGCTCCAGGAAGGAGGTGGTGATGGACAGGGAAGCCTGGTGTGCTACAGTCCATGGGGTCGCAAAAGATCAGACACAAGTTAGCAACTGAACAATGACAACAGAGGCAAACTCTAGATGCCAAGTATACTTCAGCAAATAAAAGAAAGATCCCTGCCACCATGGACCTGCTAGTCTAGCAGAGAGTGGTGGTGGGGGGTGGGGGGGTGCAGGGGAGGCAGATAATAACATGATTAATACACAAAGTAATATTTTAGAGGTGATAAGTTCTATTAAAGAAAGAGCAGGAGAAGGGGATCTGGAGTGTAGGGTGCGAGGTGCAATTTTATTTTATTTTTTAATTTAATTGAATTTTATTTTTGGCTACATCATGCAACTTGTGGGACCAGGGATTGAATCTGGACCCTTGGCAATGAAAGTCCAGAGTCCTAACTCCTGGATCGCCAGAGAATTCCCTAGCTGGGATTTTTTTTTTTTTTGCTGGCATGTGGAGTCTTAGTAAGAGGAACAATTTTAAATGAGATAATTAGGGATGTTTTCCCAAGAATATGTCATTTGAACCAAAAAAAGAATAAAAAGAGAGAACAAGCATGTATATATCTAGGGAAGGCATTCCGAGAAGGAACCTCCAGTGCAAGGGTCCTGAGGCACAGAGTGTCTGGGGTTTTGGAAGAATGAAGTCAGTGTTCCTGAGCAGGAAAGTGGGGTAAGTAGAAAGCATTGAGATCAAAGAACCAGTAAGTGGCCAGGTCATGGGACAACTTTCACTTTTACTCTGAAAGAAATGGGAAGCTACTGGAGGGCCAAGAAATAAAGAGAAACATGAGCCAACCTGAGTTTCGAAAAGAATGCTCTGCCCGCTTTGTCAAGAACACGCTGGGGGCGGGAGAATGGAGGTGAGGAGGACAGGCAGGATACTGCAGAAACCCAGGTGAGAGGCGATGGTGCCCGGATGAGGGTGGTGGCGGAAGCGGCAGGGCAGAGTGGTGTGGATTCAGGAAGCATCTTGGAGTTCAGATCTCCTTGGAGTTTAGAGATTGGTGTCAAGAGTGGTTCCAGAACACCTCCTGCCCTGTGACACTGGCTAGTCTTTGCAAGGAAAGAAGGTGGGCCTCTTGTCTTGGCTCACCCTGGGCCCGCTTCCTCGAAAAGTGATTCTCGCTAATTCTTTCAGATAATTTCACTAGTCTCTTTTCTGTTCCCCCTCTGACATCCCGGGTGGGGTGCCCTACCCACTTCCCGTGGAATGGTAGTCCTCCCTATAAAGTGCTCTGGAACTGTGGTTTCTCTGTTTAGGGAGAGCATCAGTAGGGAGAGCACTGCCTTCATTTTCCCCCTTTTGAATATTTACGATGCACTTCCTGTGAAAAGTCCTGAAGTAAAAGACCTTGTTTAACTTAGTTCACAGTTAAAAGACCTTGTTAAAAGTCCCAAAATAAAAGACCTTGCTTAACTTAGTTCACTTAGGCCACAGGACTGGAAAAGGTCAGTTTTCATTCCAATCCCTAAGAAAGGCAATGCCAAAGAATATTCAAACTACTGCACAATTGCACTCATCTCACACGCTAATACTTAAAATTCTCCAAGCCAAGCTTCAACAGTACGTGAACCATGAACTTCCAGATGTTCAAGGTGGATTTAGAAAAGGCAGAGGAACCAGAGATCAACATTAGCTGAATCATCAAAAAGGTAGGAGAGTTCCAGAAAAACATCTATTTCTGCCTTATTGACTATGCCAAAGCCTTTGACTGTGTGGATCACAACAAACTGGAAAATTATTCAAGAGATGGGAATACCAGACCACCTGACCTGCCTCTTGAGAAACCTGTATGCAGGTCAGGAAGCCACAGTTAGAAATGAACATGGAGCAACAGACTGGTTCCAAATAGGAAAAGGAGTACGTCCTGGCTATATATCGTCACCCTGTTTATTTAACTTACATACAGAGTACAACATGTGAAATGCTGGACTGGACGAAGCAGAAGCTGGAATCAAGATTTCTGGGAGAAATATCAATAAACTCAGATATGCAGATGACACCACCCACCCTTATGGCAGAAAGCGACGAAGATCTAAAGAGCCTCTTGATGAAAGTGAAAGAAGAGAGTGAAAAAGTTGGCTTAAAACTCAACATTCGGAAAACTAAGATCATGGCATCTGGCCCCATCACATCATGGCAAATAGATGGGGAAACAGTAGAAACAGTGACAGACTTTACTTTTTTGGGCTCTAAAATCACTGCAGACGGTGATTGCAGCCATGAAATTAAAAGACACTTGCTCCTTGGAAGGAAAGCTATGACCTACCTGTCTAGACTGCATATTCAAAAGCAGAGATATTACTTTGCCAACAAAGGCCCATCTAGTCAAAGCTATGGTTTTTTTCCAGTAGTCACGTATGGATGTGAGAGTTGGACTATAAAGAAAGCTTTATAAAGAGCACCGAAGAATTGATGCTTTTGAACTGTGGTGTTGGAGAAGACTCTTCAGAGTCCCTTGGATTGCAAGGAGATCAAACCAGTCAATCCTAAAGGAAATCAGTCCTCAATATTCACTGGAAGGACTGATGATGAAGCTTAAGCTCCAGTATTTTGGCCATCTGATACGAACAACTGACTCATTGGAAAAGCCTCTGGTGCTGGGAAAGATTGAAGGCAGGAGGAGAAGGGGACGACAGAGGATGAGACGGTTGGATGGCATCACTGACTCAAATGACCTGAGTTTGAGCAAGCTCCGGGATTTGGTGATGGACAGAGAAGCCTGGCGTGCTGCGGTCCATGGGGTCACAAAGAGTCAGACACGACTGCATGACTGAACTGAACTGAACTTAGTTCAGTGGATCGTCTCTCCAATATATTTGACTGCAGGAACTTTTTCCATTAGCATACTTCCTTGGAACAATTGGGCTGCACTTATTTCAGTGACCTTCTTCTGAGGAGATCATCAAAGCAGTCAGGTCCCAGTTATCCTCGCTATTATCCTGCCCTGACTGGTTTGGGAGGCTGCTCTGGCCTCTCTGGCCTCCTGCCTTCACTGTCCGCACCGCTGAAGTCCCGTGGATATTGCCCTCTGCTGGGACAGCGTGCTCCATCCACCTCAGTGTCTGCACTGAGATGCCGTGTGCAGGAGAGCTTAGTTAGGGGCCAGCACGCCGAGACTGTCCGTGGCTCTCCCGTCTGCTCCACATTCACTTATTCTATGCCTGGCACGATGCTGAGCAACTGCAAGGGGCAGTGATAAATCCAAGCTGGGTCCTGCTCTCAAGGTGATTCGGGTTCATGCATGACGGTCGTGTAAGGGGAGCTACAGTGAGAATTCCTGTAGGAATAATGCAACTTTAAACACTTTAAAGAGTCCCCTTGCCAATGCAGGAGTCACAGGAGACAAGGGTGTGATCCCTGGGTCTGGAAGATCCCCTGGAGAAGAAAATGGCAACCCAGTCCAGTATTCTTGCCAGGAGAATCCCATGGACAGAGGAGCCTGGTGGGCTCCACAGGGGGTCACAAAGAGTCAGACACGACTGAGCAGGCACGCATGCCCACACGTCTACACACACACAAGCAGCCAGAGAGGGTTTGCGTTTCAGAACTTGCTTCAAATGATAGCCACAGCCACCGTGCTTGACCTTGGACAAAATTTTTCATACTTCTCTCATGGTTTCCAAGAAATCCAGAAAGAGAGAGAAAAAAAAAAAAACAAACACTTTGTTTGATGTGGTAAGTAGTCATACAGCCTGGCAAGCCAGGAGCTAACCTAAGGCATAGATGGCAGCCCACCAGGCTCCCCTGTCCCTGGGATTCTCCAGGCAAGAACACTGGAGTGGGTTGCCATTTCCTTCTCCAAACCTAAGGCACAGAAACCCTAAAGAACAGAATAGAATCAGACTCCTGGTCCCCTCACCCTGTAAATATTTTTCCCCTCCCACTTGCTTCCTGTGGAGGCTCATGACTTACCAGGCATGTGGGGGTGGGGAGAGAAGGAAGGAGAGATGAGGAGAGGGAGGAGAGGGCAGGTGAGGACCATCTGGGCCAGTGGTGAGAGACCTTTCCTGCTGGAGAGCACATCCTTGGGACTTTGTGATGGAAACCATTCTGGAAACTTCTGGAGGCTCCTAGTCTCCCCAGATGGGGCAGCCTTGAGGGGCTGCTTTGGTGGCCAGATGTCCCATCTTCATTCTCCACCTTCTTGTAGAATCAGCCAGGATGAATGGTGAGTCTCCCTCCTGCCTTGTCTATATGCTAGGTCTCTTGCCTCAAAGAATGGGTCATTTTGCAGGACTAATTTTTTTCCTCCTTTTCTCTGATTTGTGTTTTAACTTTCAACTTTCTGTTTCTTGAGGATTAAACCCAAGGAATATAGCCCAGGAAGGTTTCTGAAAAAAAAAATTTCTCTCTATATAAATCATATAATATAGGAACCATAGATCCTAGGAAGGCAGAATATGATAAGAGAGTTGTATCAAAAAGCAGAGCCCCTGGAAAATGGTGACCCCCCCACTCACATTCTTCCACACTCACTGGGCCGCAGTTTCTTCATCCATGAAGTGGAAATATGGATGCTGAGGTCTCAGGGCTCCCATGAGGGTTATCTGAAGACCCACATGGTCCCTGGTAATTAATGTCGCTCCCTTCAGCATCACGGTCATTGTTAGGGAGGCGGTATCCATAAAGACGGCATGCAGAGAATGACATCCAGAAAAACAGGATGCAGACATGTGACATCCTGAGAGAAGATGGAATTCGAAGTGGAGGACTAGCCTGGTGGAAACACGCCCAGAGCAAGCGCTCTTACAGAAGATGCCTTCCTGCCCAGACAGCTTCACCTGTGTGGACTTAACCCCAGCAGTTCAAGTCAAGGTCACTGGGTGACCCTCTGACTTTGGTCCTGCCCATTGAGGTGGTTCTTCTGGGGCAGCCCCTCCTTAATACTCGTTGATACCCAGGAAGCCAGGCAAAGGGCATGTTTCAGTTCAGCTTAAACCTTGCTCAGCTCAAACCCTGACTGGCACCATGACAATTAGAAAAACTTTAAAAACCTCATTAATTCTGAATCCATTAAATCAAATTCCTGACTCCATGGAGACTAGGAAGGAACTTCACCTTTTTACTCATTAAAGGATTGATTTTTTTTTTAAGTGTAAGAAATATAGCAAGAAAAGGCATGTCCTGTTTTCCAGAGCACCGGGAACAAAGAGTATGTGAATGCAAATGATGCCGCAGACAGGAAGCACTACAGGCTCCCGTATTGGTGCTAAGCTTTGTAAAGTCCATACCTTGTGTCCATTTTGCAACTGGGAGTCACAGACTCTTAGCTAAGTTATCTGCTAGAATCACTAGGTCTGTTCCATTTTCCATACTCCTTCCCCATTATCATGTCGTCTTCTGTGATAGCAAGGCTGTATACTAGACATTTCTCATTTAAAAATGCATGATTGGATTCTGCTTTTATAAATTGGAACAATATCACTAAAGCTAAAACCACCCTGACTGTCCCACCCACATTCGCCATTGCTAGTCCCAGCCTTTCTTTTATTTCTGATTTTCTCTCTTCAAAATTAGCCACTCTTGTAAATGTGGTTTTAATCTTTCCAGGTCTTTCCAACATAACTTTAAATGAGTTTGTTGTCACTTTCCAGTCCTTTAAAAATACTTTTTCCATATATGGCATCTACCCAAAGGAAAGCTGTAACGTGTGCACGCTTTCCTAAATGGTGTCATACTATATTTAACATTCTGCATCTTGCTTTTTCCCTCAGAAATAGTTTTTGAGCTCTACCCGTGTGGACACATATAGATCCAGTCTATTCCTTTTAACTGCAGGAGAACATTCCAGCATATGGATATGCCCTTTTTATCCTGAGACACCCCGAATGAAGGCCACTGAGGTTGTTTCCAGTGCTTTGCTACTGAAAACCGTGCCTCGGTGATCACCTTGTACACATATATCTGTGTGACTCTGCACGTCCAGAGGCTCACACTTGCAGGCTAGTAAGTGGAATGCTCATTAGGGATTATTTTTATCTGTTTGAGAAGCGGTTTCCTGAAGGGCCTTTGATCCTGGGTTCTGGGTTGGACCATCTGGTTTACAGAGTTACTGACATTCAGTCTTGGAGGGAATGTGAAGCTCCAAACCTTATCCTTAAAAGTTAGATTTTGGGGACCTCCCTGGTAATCCAGTGGCTAAGACTTGTGCTCCCAACGCAGGGGATCTGGGTTAGATCCCTGGTCAGGGACCTAGGTCCCACATCTGTCAACAAGAGTTTGCATGCTGCAGCTGAAGATCCCACAGGCCACAACTGAGACCGTGCAGCCAAGCAGACAAACTTGGATTCCGATGCCCGGAGGGGCAAAGGGACTCGATCGCGGTCCAGGTACCCAGACCTCCTTCCTGCAGACTCTCAGTGAGCTTCCCTGCTTCCCTGCATCCTTCCCAGCTCCACTCTGCTCTTGGCAGCGTCAGGCCTGCCCTACACCTGACTCTGCCTTCAGGCTCTACAAAAAAATGAGAAGGAGGCAGTGATGGGAGTTACACTCAGTTAGGCTCCTGCTCAATCCTGTCTGACTCTTTACGTCCCCACGGACTGTAGCCCGCCAGGCTCCTCTGTCCATGGGATTATCCCAGCAAAAATACTGGAGTGGGTTGCCATGCCCTCCTCCAGGGGATCTTCCTGACCCAGGGATTGAACCCGTGTCTCCCACATCCCCTGCATTGCAGGCAGATTCTTTACCACTGAGCCACCGGGAAAGCCGGGTAGGAGTAATACCCTCAAACACTTGTACAACCTTCAGCAAATGACAGGAAGTTGGTGGGAAAATACCTCATGTTCCTTGCCCCTTACTGGATTCTGGGTGCATACCACCCAGTCTCTGAGAGACTCTAGCAAGACAGTACTCCTGTTTTCCACTCGGTGACCCACTTATTATCACATCTTTGTTGGCCTTCCTCCCTCCCTTGTGTCATTTCCCAGCCCCTCACCTGCTTCTGAGATCACCTCCCAAATCAACTACCTGTAACCCACGTCCTGGTCTCAAGGTTGTTCTTCAGGGGACTCAGTTAAAGACTCCATCTGTATGCCAGGGTCTGTGCCAACAGGAGGGGACACAAGCAATGAATAATATATGCTTTGCTGCTCTTGAGTCACAGGCCAGTGACCCAGGTCTTCTGACTCTCAGTGCAGTGCTCTTTCTGCCACATCATCTCTGTGCACTTTAATTCAATGACATTCTTTAAAAAAAAAAAAAAGCAATCAGTCTTCCCAGCAATCAGTGGAACTAAATGAAGTTTTATTGTAATAAGTTAATTCCATTGCCTTTTTTTTATAGTAAAGACCTGACTGAAATATTAATCCTTAACTGGACGCCAAGCAGCTGCCTCGGTGTGCTATCGGCATCTCCATTTTTCTGATATATATGTTTTTCCTCCCTCTGCTCTTAGTAAATGTTGATGTTCAGTTCACCCTGATCAGTATTTAGCTCTTCTGGTCAATTTTTCTTATTTATTGACCTGAGCAGAAAATCCATACAGTCTTCATTTGCCATCCTATTTAATTCAGGAGAATTGGATTCTGCAGACACTTGCGCCCAAATTACTAGGGTCTTGATAGGGTACCACCTACTCTAGAGAGCCTTACCAGGGTCCAGCCTTAATTGACCTCCTCCCCCACTCCCTCCCCGCTTCCACTCATAGTCCTTTAAAAATAAGAGACAGTCAAAACCCTCAGACATAGAAAACGAACTTACAGATTCCAGGAAGAAACGACGCAGGGGAAGGATAATAAGGGAGTTTGGGATGGACATGCACACAGTGCTGTATTTAAAATGGACAACCAGTAAGGTCTTACTGTATAGAACAGGGAGCTCTGCTCAATGGTATACGGCAGCCTGGACGGGCGGGGAGTCTGGGGGAGAAAGGATACGAGTATGCGTATGGCTGAGTCACTCGTCTGTCCACCTGTGATGAGCGCTGTTAGTTGTCTGTGGATGGGTGGATGGTGCGCGTGTTCAGTAATGTCTGACTCTGGGACCCCATGGATGGCACCCCACCAGACTCCCCTGTCTATGGAATTTTCCAGGCAAGAATACTGGAGTGGGTTGCCATGTCCTCCTCCAGGGGATCTTTCCAAGCAGGGATCAGACCTGTGTCTCCTGCAGCCCCTGCAGTGCCCGGCAGATTTTTCCCCTTGGTGCCACCCTGGGCGCTTCCAGGATAAAATAAAACGGTGTAAAAAAACAAACAAAAAACAGACAGTCAAGACTGGATTTGCATGCTTAGTAAGTACAAATGGACACGTTAAGTTTGCTTTCAAAATGGGCTGGATCGCTGAGATCTCTGTTCAGACAGTCCCTCTAGAAAGACTGCTTTCCTAAATGCACAGGGAGGTAAAATGCCTTTGCCATAAATAAATAACGTGAGCAAGAACACTTCTGAAAAGCCAGTTGCTTTCACATTCTAGCAACTGCTGTGGAGCCTCAGGTCCAAAATTGCTGCAGGAGCTTTCCTTTCAAAGAGACGTCAGATTCAAATCCCAGGTCCTCCCCGAGAAACTGAAACTTTGGGCAAATTACCTGCCCTCTGGGAACTTCGCTTTGCTCACCTTTAAACGAAATACTCAGAATTGTTGTCAGAAATTTGTTACAGAAAATATCCCTGACACTCACAGCAGGGTTCTGAGCTCCTACTGTTACGTAATTGCTTTTAATTGAAATGGGGGTCATTGTATTTTTAAGAAGAACTCAGTATTTTGGGGAGGGGAGTCACCTTCATATATCAGTGATCATTCACTCCATGTTCCTAGTTACCATTTCCTTCTAAAAACCAAGAGGAAAACCCAGTTCAACCCCAGGTCTCGAACAGAAAGAAAACCCACTGTTTTCTCCCTAGAAACTGACAGTTAAATGTCTGTCTTGGCATTGGGGTCCCCCTCTAGCCTGTGTCTGCGTGGATCTGCACAGAAGAGGCTCTAGGTCAGAATCTGATTCAAGTGAGGAAGTAGGGATGGATGGTTGTTGCTTCCCTGGAGTGAAAAATACGAATTTCTGGAAAACAGTGAGTGAGTGCAATATTTTGGAAAACGTTTATACTAAAAAAAAAAAAAAAAAAAAGTGGCTGTTTATCTGAAATTCAAATGCAACTGATGTCCTGAATTGTTTGCTAAATCTGGTCCACCTAATATTAGGTGGTCATCCAGAGACACTGAACTGGTGGCGTTTCAGCCAAGAGGCTGTCTGGGGGAAGCGCATTAGTGCTTGGATCAAAGATTGCACAATAGCAATTGTAGCTCTCTCTAGGTGGCAGGATTAATGGATTTGTTTTATTTTTTACTTTTCAGTGTTGTCTAAACACCTTATAACAACAATGTATGACTTTTCTAATAAAAAAAAAAAAAGATTTGATAAAGAGTCAGCTAACTGGATAGGATGTAGCCTATTCTGACCAGGATTGACATTTACCTTCATCTGTCTTCTCTCCTTTGCTTCCTGCAAACCAGGCTCCCAACCACCCCACCCAGTTTAACCAGTCCTTTCCCCTTTGCCTACCCTCTGACCACATGTGTATGTCTGCTTATTTTGTGTCCAACTCTTTGTGACCCCATGGACTGAAGCCCGCCAGGCTCCTCTGTCCATGGAATTCTCTAGGCAAGAATACTACAGTGGGTTGCCATCCTCTACTCCAGGGGATCTTCCCGACCCAGGGATCTAACCTGCATCTCTTGCGTCTTCAGCATTGGCAGGAGTTGGTAACTCGGCTGATAAAGAATCCGTCTGCAGTGTGGGAAGCTACAGTTCAATCCCTGGGTTGGGAAGATCCCCTGGAGAAGGGCATGGCAACCGACTCCAGTATTCTTGCCTGGAGAATCCCATGGGCAGAGGAGCCTGGTGGGCTACAGTCCATGGGGTCGCAAAGAGGAGGACATGACTGAGCGACTAAACACATACACACCACCACTTGGGAAGCCCATAAATGTTTCTAAGAGCAGTTGCTGCTGCTGCTGCTGAGTCGCTTCAGTCGTGTCCGACTGTGCAACCCCAGAGACCGCAGCCCACCAGGCTCCGCAGTCCCTGGGATTCTCCAGGCAAGAACACCCGCCCCACAGAGAAGGGTGTCACCTGGGTATGACTTTCTCACACATGAAGCTAATTTTCTCAACTACTTTATTGTAAACAACAACTGCTTGCGGGAAGATCCATTAGACCAGATCAGGAATTACAGGTGAAGAGCTGGAATAAAGTAGTTTTATTCAAAAAGAATCTGTGGGAAAAGGCGAGGGTGGGATGATTTAAGAGAATAGCATTGAAACATATGTATTATCATACATGAAACAGATCGCCAGTCCAGGTTCGACGCATGAGACAGGGTGCTCGGGGCTGGTGCACTGGAATGATCCAGAGGGATGGGATGGGATGGGGAGGGAGGTGGGAGGNGGGGGATGGGATGGGATGGGGAGGGAGGTGGGAGGCGGGTTCAGGAGGGGGACACATGTACACCCATGGCTGATTCATGTCCATGTATGGCAAGACCACTACAATACTGTAAAGTATTAGCCTCCAATTAAAATAAATTAATTTTTAAAATTAATGATAAAACTCATCCCCACATACTAGGATTAAATGCTTTCATTTTAAAATAAAAAAATTAAACAAAAGGAATGGGAAAGAGCAGTAATTCTAAGTGTATTTATCATAATAGGTAATCTAAGAATTTAAACAGATACGGGTATTACTAAAGTAATACATGAAATACTATAAGGAGATATATGACTGGTTCATTTACATTTCTAAGCAAAGTGTACATATTCAGGGAGATCGAATTACACTTAAAATCTCAGGAAGGTGGGGGTGATTTTTCTTATATTCAGGAATATGTGGGGTTGGGGTGGAGAGGCTTGCTAGACACTGAACACAAGACTTTTTCAGTAAATAACAGCTAAGGGGCTCCCTGGTGGCCCAGTGGTTGAGGCTCGGTGCTTCTAACGCCAGGGCACAGGCTCAGCCCCTGGTCAGGGAACGAAGATCCCACAAGTCACGCGTTGAAATAAAAAGTAGCAGCTAACGTGTCTTGAATACGTAGTGTGGCCAGTTCTAAATGCTTTGTCTGTGTTAATGTGTTTTAAGCTCAGAGCAACCCTATATCCAGGGCGGTATTATTCCCTGTGTTTCACAGTTACAATCTTAGAAGTCTGGCTCCAGAGCCTTTACGTGAGAGAGAGGGAAAGAAAAAGAGAAAGAGAAAACGAGGAAGATAATTATGGGAAATATCAAACACGTAGGGAAGTAGAAAGACTGAAGCAATGCGTCCGCATGTGTCCACCCCTCAGCCAGAATAACCTCATCTCATAGCTCAGGGCCCAGCTGTCAGTCAGGTGGCATCATCTGGCTCATCTCAACCTGTGTTCAGATTCTGGATCCTCCGCTTTCTTGCTGTGGGGCAGTGTGCCTGTCTCCTGGCTTCACTGTGCCTCGGTTTCCTCATCTGTGAAATGGGCATAAGGAACACGGCGGCTGCCTCAAGGGATTTAGAGTAAGCTAGCCCACGTTTAGGACCCTGCCCCCTGTTTGACCCAGAGGAGACAGAGCATTATGGGATCAATGTTCATCTTCTCGACTCTTGTCAGAAGCTGCCCAGGGACCATCGTGACTGAGACCACTGATATTCACTGGTATTCAGTGAATGTCTGTGAGTAAGTGAAGGCACAGTCTTTTGTCTCAGCCCGGAAGCTCCACAGGCTCAGCAGAGAAATTTCCCTGCCCAAGTTAATAGTTAGAACTACTCAAAACCTTTACAAAACATAAACCATCTTTAAAGAGAAATTGTATGCTCATGCAAATGTCAAGGTACCTCCTGGCTCCCGGTAGCAAAACAAACTGAACGGTGAATACATTAGATGCCTCAACACCAGGCCTTTGGATTCTCAGAACTTTCCTTTGATGGGCTGCAGCCTTCAGGATTGTTTCTAGAGAGACCTGGGTTGCTTTGTGCACGCGAAGGCTAGCAGACAGCTGAGTTCTTCCTAGGAGCCTCGAGGCCACTGACACCAAATGTAATTTTCGGCCAGGCACAGGAGGCAAATTACTGGTAAGATGAATGAAAAATGGTCTTTCTGTGAGCAGCTGCCTCAGGCAGAGCTGGGTTCATTTCATGCCTTTGCCATCTACCAGCCTGGAAAGGCCACTTCTTTTCCAGGAGACACAGTTTGCTTTTCTGTAAAATAGAGATAGCAATCCTGGGACTCGTTATGAGAATTAATGAAATAATATTACAAGTTTCTTCTCCTCTCCTGAGCTTTAAGCATGCTCACTGCTGTTACCTCTTGTCGTCTTTAGTAGCAGTGTCATTCACGATACATCCACATGTTTTGGGCAAGAAAACAACTCAGAGAGGTTAAGTGCCCTTCTCAGAGTCACACAGCTTTTCCAGGGGACTTAATTTCAAGGTCTGCATGCCAACAAACCATTATGTAACTAAATGCTTGGGTATCAATTATTTAAAGGTGTGGAGTGGGCAGGAAAGCGATGAATGAAATCTTCAGTCCTGTGTATGGAATAGAGTTGCCTAAGCCAGGGGGATTGAGCTTTCTTGATTATATAATACAGAAACGGAAAGATTTCCTTTAACTACCATGTTGAGCTATTGCTAGCAATTTGAAATGTTTATGTGAGTTGCAGGCAGCCAATCATCTGGGTGGCAGGTGCAGTTAGAAACATGGAATAAGAAGGGAGTTTATTTATAAAGGGCCTGATGAATCCCTAAAATGAACTTGTCAGTCAGCCCCAGAAATGTAACTGTGAAGGAACAGGAAATTAATGATCGTCCCCCCCGGCACAGACAGGCTTTCTGATACCAGGGCTGTGATTTGCTGGCTGTCAGCACATTTCTCTCTCTCTGTAGCCTGGTTGGTAGTTATTTCTGTCAATAGAAACTCAGTTCAATACCTCAGAAATGTTGATCAATAAGCTCAGCACTGGCTGGTTGCAGCGAGATTTAGCATTGCCTGGAAAAGGAGGAAGGCCTTGGATTCCTTTCTCTTTCTCCCCACTTCTTTTCTTCTCTTGCTCGTTCCCTGCTTCCCTCCCTCTCCTCCTCTCTTCCTTTCTCTCTTCTGCAAATGTTTATTACAGCAGCCACATCAGGCCCTGCGTTCATCTCTGAGGCTATACAAGTAAATGAGAAAAACGAATGTCGTGAGCAAACATCGTACTCGTGTGTCCCGTGAGATGCCTCGGCAGAGATGGATTGGGGACCCTGGAGGGTGGACAGGGTGGACAGCAATTCAGCCCGAGTGGCACGGCGGAGGGGGAGCGTCTGGGTTCTAGAAGGTGAAGAGTGAGCTGTGCCCCGGGATGGGAATGGGGAGCCCACCCGTCAAATGAGAGGAGGGTTATAGGCACACACACAGAGCTACAGTGGTGAGAGATGGCACGCCCCTGCTCCCGATGGCTTATTTACGCCTTCTCTTTTTTTCTTTTTTTCCTTTTGCTGCTCCCTTCTGAAGAATCAGCTGCCGGTGAATTTTAACACTGTCGTTTGTGGGGCAAGAAAGATAACAATATGAATACTGTGTTATCCATATACCATGATATGGTGTAATGTATTATATATTAGTTCATATCAAGTGATAATTTATTAAATATCTGCACGGTGCCAGTGAAATCATCAGAAAGTCTCTGAGGACGAGGAGTGGTGGCTGTCTCTGTCTATGCTGTTATATCTAGCAGCCTACACATAATAGGAGTATAATGAATATGCTGATTTTTGAATGCGTCACATCCTTTGCATAGGCCACAGCATAGTAAAAAATAATAATAATAATAAACTAAAAGACAAAAACATAACTCTGACAACTCTGTGTAGTTATGGTTTTTTTTCCTTTAACTAATTTATTTATTTATTTGCGACTATGCTTTGTGTCCTGTGGGCTCTTACTTGCCTGCCCTGGGATCGAACCCACACCCCCTGCATTAGAAAACAGGGACTCTTAACCAATGGACCACCAAGGAAGTCCCCCCCTTTATTTACTTATTTATTAAAAAAAATATTTTTTTGTCCATACCATATGGCAGCTTTTAAGTTGTAAATCATATCCCCATACTCCTGTTTAATACCCTGCAGACCTTTGCTGCGTATCTATAATTCAACCCCACACCCCCACCGTCACCTCCACCACCCACTGGCCCTGCTGCTGCTGCTGCTTTTTTTAAATTTATTTTTTAATTGGAGGAAAATTGCTTTACAGTGTTGCCTTGGTTTCTGCTGTACAACAGCTCGAATCAGCCATGATTATACATGTATCTCCTCCCTCTTAAGCCTCCCTTCCCACCCCCATCCCTCTCCTCCAGGTCATCACAGAGTGTGAGGGTGGACTTCCTGTGTCATATATAATAGCAGCTTCCCACCGGCTGTTTCACATACGATGCTGTATATATGTCAACGCTCCTTTCTCC
>SJYQ01000210.1:753654-771621 GCA_006410935.1 Redunca redunca | reverse complement strand
GTGTCCACCAGTCCATTCCCTACATCTGTGTCTCTATTCTTTCCCTGAAGATAGGTTCATGGCACCATTTTTCTGGGTTCATATATACGAGTTAATATACAGTATTTTCTTCTCTCTTTCTGAGTTGCTTCACTTGGTATAGCAGGCTCTAGGTCCATCCGCCTCACTACCACTGACTCAGATAGGTTCTTTTATGGCTGAGTAATATTCCACTGTACGTATGCACCACATTCTCTTTATGCACTCCTCTGCTGGTGGACATCTGGGTTGCCCCTCCGTCCTGGCTGTCTCGCAGGGCCTCTGTACCTCTGCTCCTGCTGTTTCTTCCCCTTGTGACATGCTTTCCCCAGCCCTGTTCTCTCCAGCACTTTTTCATCCTGCTTCTGTTCAGAGGTCATCTCCTCAAGCCTTAGAGGTCCTTTCTCTCCCCCTAGGAATCTTCGTCTCAGCCCCTGCCTTCTTTTCCTTCCTTCGCTACCACTCTGACTTTATCCTGTGCCTTTATGTTTATGCCAGTCTCGCCTGAAACGTGGCTGGCTCCCGATAATCCTCTGTTGAATTCATCATGTAAATTTATTTTTATGTATTTCCAAATTTAATCTTTTCAGCAATCTTATGAAATAGGCATCACTGTCCCCACAGTCAGAGAAAGAATTTAGAACGTAATTGACAATAACACCAACAGCAGTAGTTTCTTGAGAACTTGCTCTAACCCAATGCCCTACATCACTCTGCGTTCTTTACCCCATTGGTCATCTCCATGACTCCACAAGCCTTTTCCAGCATCCGAGTAACCCAGCACACCCCACACTCCCTAGCCCCCTTCTGTTACCGTAACTGTCTAACACTTCCGCCATTTAACTCTTCAATCCTTTTTTAATTGTTCGCAGTTTTCTCCCTAGTAGAATATAAATACCATGAGGGAAGGATCTCTTTTTTTGTATACACCACAGTCTTTGCTACACGTAGACCAATGCCAATATAATAGATGCTCACGATATATCTTCACATCTTCCTACAAGAGCAAAGTCTTTCCTCTACCAAAAAAGAAAACACAGTTTGCAGAAGAGGTCAGTTCCTGCACCTATCTGCACACTGTCTGCACTTGATGGCTTCAGGGTCCGTGGGACTCGCCGGTGAGCATGAGCTCCCCCTGCTTCCTCCCCACACGCTATCTTTTCTCTCCGCTCACCCAGCAGGCCAAACAGCGCCCCGTCTAGAGTAAAACAGGCAGTGCAGGCCCGTGGGCAGTAATTGCATCTTCCCCTGTGCGGTACCTTTCCCTGGCAGCACGTCTGTGGCTCCTTGCTGCCTACGGTTGTATGTCCACCCAGACCCTTAAAAGTAGAGACACGAGGATAAACCCAGGAAAGAGAAGCCCGCAGCTCCCCCATTATCCCTGAAGAGTACCACCCAGAGCCTTCCCATTCTTTTGACATAAAGAACCCATTTTCCTGCGTATGTCTAAACTGCCAGTACATGATAGTTAGTAGATATTCAACAGATATTTGCTGAGTGAATGGATGAATGAGGGAATATGCTGCCAGATGAATGAGCAAATTATCCTGAGGCTCGGGAAAATGAAAGTGACTGTCCAAGTTCTTTCACATGAGCAGCAGAGCAGAGGACTGGAACCTCCTCTCCTGCGCTCCAAGGCTCAGGAGTTTCCTCTGAGCACCATGGCCCCCTAGGTCCCTGAGCTCAGGCCCTGGGCAGATAGTCTGCCTGGCTGACTGTGAGATTCACTTTACAAGTAACTCTGTTAGCACTGGCCTAAGGTACTTTCTCTGCTCGCCCTCCTCCCCTCCTCCTTGCTCTGTGCTCTTCCAGATGGAGACAGGGCTGTGATGGAGACCCCCTCTCCCTTGCCTCTGCCCACTGCTGGTCTCTCTCAAAAGGTGCAAGACAGACATCCCTCCTGGTCACCATTGTCTGCAACTCAGTATCCTCTTTCAGCACCCTTCTCCAAAACCCCTGAATCTTCATCTGAATCTTCTGTTGGCAGAACTCAAGACACACTGAATCAAACCTAGAAGTTCTGAACTGAAGTCTTCCTTAATAGTTAGAGATACAACTCTATTTACATCATCCCCCCGTCCAGAAACTAGAAGGGCTGGCTATGGCTTGTGACAATAGTTAGTAAACCCAACGAGACCGGCCGTATCCAGGCACTGTGAAGAACTTCCAGAGGTGCGTGTTCGTGGGTAGTTTGCAAACAGTTGATTTCCACATCCTCAAGCTTCGTGTGCCTGAGATTCAGATTCCCTGGAGTGAGCCTCTGCTTGGCCGGGTTATCAATTCTTCACTCACCTGTAGCCCAGAGGAATACAAAACACTTTGCGGGATGGATCTACAGGCTCTCTCCACGGTGTATGTGTATATGGGGAGAGTCATGTACATTCCTCGAAGCTCAGGGAGTGCAGGAGGGCACACAGGTATTGTATAATCACATCTGAGGGCTGTCTAGCACCACCCCTGCTGCCACAAATCCAAACCAGTGAGGTGGCAATCCTTCTTTGAAGTCTTTTTTTTTTTTTTTCTATCACATGTGCGTGTGCATTTGTTTATATGTGATGTTTTCTTGATTTGGGGGAAACTAATGTTAGAAAGTTTTCCCATACACTAACTATAAACTAGAAATAGTTTTACATTTTCCCCTTATATCTTATTGTATGAATGGATCAGACTTCACTGTTGGATGTTTTGATCATTCTCACTTTTAACCCCATTGTTGATGACACTATGATGAACATTTCTGAACACCTTTCTTACCTGGTGGTTCTTTTTTCCTTTACGATGCATTACTATGATCACTAGGTCCAACTGTACAAACACTTCAGAAGTCTTGATAGATTTTTGCCAAATTGCCCTCCATGAATGCTGGCAATTTATACCAACACAAGTAGAGTAGGGAGAGAATCATTTCACTTTGCCCTTGCCAGCACTGAGAATTATCATTTGACAAAAATATCTGCCAGTCTGACTGGTGAGAACCACTACCTTCTTGTCAAGCAAATGTAAGTTAAGACACAGGTGAGCTTCAGGAGAGTCGTTGCCCATCAGTCTCTAAGTCTGACTCTCTGTGACCCCGCCCCGTGGACTGCAGCACGCCAGGCTCCTCTGTCCTCCACTAACTCCTGGAGTTTGCTCAAACTCATATCCATGTCAGATTCATTCAGGAGAACAGTTGGCATTTAAAATTTTCACTTCTTCTTTGAAACCAATTGCAATTTAACCTTGTGGCTCGTGGTGCAAGTTCAATTCTAATGACATATTTTCAGGCCATATTTTTCTCTTCTTCTTCCTCTTCTTTTTCTCTCCTCTTTCTTTCTCCAGTTCTCACTTACTTTTTAAATAAAAGGTCTATTTATTTTTTGAGTAAGTATATACATGCACACAATTCAAAATTCCAAAGATATGAAAAGGTGTAAGTCTCTCTTCATCTACACACCCAACTTCCACACACTCCTTTCATCCCAAACTGACTTCCCCTTCTGGCTTCTCCTCCCCTTCCAACTTCCCATAGACCTTTTTGCCCTGTCTTCTCAGGTCTTTAAAATTGCTGTCTTTTTGGAGGGCAGTAGAACATGACTTGGGGGCTTCCCAGGTGGCTCAGTGGTAAAAAAAATCCGCCTGCCAATGCAGGAGACACAGATTCAATCCCCAGATTGAGAAGATCCTCTGGAGGAGGAAATGGCAGCCCACTCCAGTGTTCTTGCCTGGAAAATCCCATGGACAGAAGAGTCTGGCGGGATACAGTCCATGGGTCACAAAAGAGTCGGACACGACTTAGCAACTAATAACAATAATAACAGACCATGACTGCGTCTTATCTGTCCTTCTGACTCTTCAAATCAGAGGAGAGAGTATAGCCCGTGCTCAGCAAGTATCTTTGTGATGGAGGGTAGATGAAATGGATGGACAGACGGACGGACGGACAGATGGATGGATGGATGAACAGATAGATGTTCGCTTGTTTTGCTGATCATAAAGAAATTAGGAATCGTTGTTTCAGGCTTTGCATAGCTAACAGTCTTGTAATTACGGATGATCAGCAGGCAATTACCTAGTGATTTCCGCCACATAGAAACCCCATTCATTAAACGGTGCCACAGATAACCTTGATGCTTCAAAGCAGCAATAGTTCTTTTCAGTAGCTGAATTAACTAGTGTTTAATTACCATCACTCACTATCCACTACTATATTTTTTGATAAGTAGCCGATAGACTGGACACAGTCTTTTCTTGCCTGGAATTTACATTTTATAAAGTCATTGTAGGCTGGTGGAAGTGCTTTGCGTTCTGCAGAAGCTGAAGTCTCTTGAAAAATGGGATTTTCTTCTAACCTTCTAACCACCATGCCAGGGACAGCAGGCCCCCTGGTGCTAAGACGGTAAGAGGGACTTCACAGTAGCTGGACTCACGTGGGTGCTGGGAAGCATGTGGTGCTATAGGTGGTTTATCTCATTTTGTTTTCATCTCTGTCCTGAGAGGGAGGTCCTATCATCTCCTTCTGATCAGTAAGGAAGCCGAGCTCAGGGAGGCCAACTGATTCTCTTGAGGTCACACAGCGAAGCTTCCAGGCAGAGCAGGGACTCCAGCTCACAGTTCTCTCACTGGCGTCCCGATTCTTTCTGATGACTCAAATTGTTCTCTTTCCACATTTCTTTTGTTCCTTTGTTCTAACAACGCTCGGAATGTTATCTGCCCCCTGCAGCCATGTTATAAGATAGATTTCCCTACATTATGGGACAGAATTGCATTCTCCAGGCTTCCTTTCCCTTGATGGGCATATGGTCTCCTCCACTGCCCGCACACATTACCCTGGATACAAACGGTTCCTCCTCCAGCCACACCCAGGGCTCAGCTCAAAACCTCTCTCCTCCAGGAAGCCCTCCCTGAACACTACAAGCCATGGATGCTGCCCAGAAGTTGAGGGATCTGATTTTAAGCAGGGCATTCTGTCTCACAGGGGCTCAGGTCACCTGTTAAATGAAAACAGCGGAGCAAGGACCACTGTGATGGTCCAGTAAGGTGATATGTAAGACGTCACTGTGTGAATGATACAGCGCTGCCTACAGGCAAGGAACCGTTAGAAGAATGAACCCTGCGCTTGCTGATGCTACTTTGGCAGTTCTGCCCTTAGTTCCTTTCTGCCCTTAGTCCCAGTGTGTTTGTAGGGCCTCTCCATGGAAATGAGAGGTCTTTGAAGACAAGGGCCGTCTCTCCCAGCTCCACCAGCCAGGTGGTACACAGTGGGGCTCAGCCGTGTGGCCTGGATGAGGGATGAGGGCAGGGCAGGGGCGGGCCCTGCTGAGCTGTGGGCGGGAGACCTGTGCCTCCTGGACTTCTGCTCGGAAGCCTTCCAGCCCTGGTTCTTAGGTGGCCGGAGCCCCTCCACCGGCCTAGAGAGTCGGGGAACATCCCCCTAGCTCTGCTGAAACACAGGGCAGCTGGGAGCCCCCAGCCCTCTTCCTCAGGGGGCTCGAGTGACTTCTGAAGGAGCGTTAAGTCCAGCCCTCTCTTCACAAATGGGGAAACTGAGGCCCAAAGAGTGGAAGGAGCTTTCCTATGATGAGAGTCAGAATGCAACAGAACCAACTGGGAATCTAAGTCTCCAGATTCTTAGTGTGTGTGTGTGTGTGTGTGTGTGTGTGTGTGTGTGTGTGTGTGTGTGTATTACTAGTATTTTTGCTTTTTATTTTGAAATTTTATTTTTAAACAATTTTCAAAGTTACTTTCCATTTACAGTTATTACAAAATGTTGGCTGTATTCCCCATGTTGTATAATATAGCCTTGGGCCGACCTGACCCCCAGTAGTCTGTGCCTCCCCCTCCCCCAACCCTGTATTATCCCCATTGCTACTAGTAACCTCGTGTGTGTTCTCTGTATCTGTGGGCTTGTCTCTTCTGTATGATTATCACCTATATGTGGATTCTAAAAGGTACAATGAGCTGCTGCTGCTGCTGCAAAGTCACTTCAGTCGTGTCCGACTCTGTGTGACCCCATAGACGGCAGCCCACCAGGCTCCCGTGCCTGGGATTCTCCAGGCAAGAACACTGGAGTGGGTTGCCATTTCCTCCTCCAGTGCATGAAAGTGAAAATGAAGGTGAAATCCAGTGCTTTTTCACCTCTTGGCCATTGTAGTCAGGAAGCTTTAAGGGACTTGCTAGGATTGTGTGGTTCTCAGGTGCCCCTGCTATCTCATATTTCCCAAAGGGCTGAGCCCATTCACTTACCGGGACGTCTATGCGCTCCTCCCAGTATTTGTGCTTGCCACAGGGAACCACCGTATCCAGAGGCCCAGAGGACCCAGAGCTACGGCCATCTGTGGCCAGCAGGTGATCAAGGCATGAGGGCTCGTCCTGGAAGCCACCTAGGAGCACAGGTGTGCTGAGGGGTATACGGGCTGGAGGCTGCTCTTGTGAAAGGGAGGTCTCGGGACACCATGACCTTTTCAGTGGCTCAGGATTACAAGGAATATTTCTGTTTTAGTGATTAACACCTGTGTCAAAGAATGATAGACATGAAAAAAAAAAAACAAAAAAACCAAGCACCTTTTAATGTATACAATTTGATGAGTTTGCACATATGCACATACTCAAGAAACCATCACTCCATCGAAGATAATAAACATATCCATCACCTCCAAAAATTTCCTCCTGACCTTTTGGTTGGTTTGTTGCTTGACCAGTTTGTGGTAAGCATACTTTAACCAGAGGTCTGCCATCTTTTTAAAAATGATTATTTACTTGGCTGCGCTGGGCCTTAGTCGTGGCAGGATCTTTAATCTTCGTTGTGGTTTGTAGGATCTAGTTCCCTAACCAGGGATTAAATCCGGGTCTCCTGCATTGCAAGTGCAGAATCGTAGCTAATGGACCACGAGGGAAGTCCCAGAGATCTACCTTGTTAACAAATGTCTTAATTGCACAATTGCTTCTCGTTGATGACGGGTGCTGTGTAGTACAGTGGATCCCTAGAACTTAGTCATGTGGCATAACTGAACATTTATACCCATGGAACAGCAGCATGTGTCATGGGGTCTTAGTGGGCAGAGGTTTTCACATTGGTCTTCATTTCTGTCTTCTCATTTCCTCCCCAAACTGTGTTACTTTAATCCCACAAGAGGAGCCATCAAGAAGATGGGGCCTTCAGCTCTCTTGAAAGCTCAGACTCATTTAAGGACCAATTTACCAGGAAATTGGCTCAGTGACATTCATTCTCTCATTAATTCCTCAGTGAGTTTGCTCATGTTTGTTTATACGTCTATCCATTCATTTAAATATTCAGTAAGTATGTGTCAGTTCAGTTCAGTCGCTCAGTCATGTCCGACTCTTTGCAACCCCATGGACTGCAGCACGCCAGGCTTCCCTGTCCATCACCAACTCCCGGAGCTTACTCAAACTCATGTCCATCGAGTCGGTGATGCCATCCAACCATCTCATCCTCTGTCGTCCCCTTCTCCTCCTGCCTTCAGTCTTTCCCAGCATCAGGGTCTTCTCAGATGAGTCAGTTCTTCGCATCAGGTGGCCAAAGTATTGGAGTTTCAGCTTCAGCATCAGTCCTTCCAATGAACAGTCAGGACTGATTCAGTATGTGTCACCCTCTATTAAATGTCATTGTATTAGGCATGGAGCTACAGGGATCCCTGCCTTTAGAAACTCACAGTCTAGTGGGAAAAATAAAACTTGGCTCTTCTCCTCCCTTCCCCTCTCTCCCCAATCTCTCCTTTCCTTCCTCCTTCCTTTTCTGCTCAAACATCCACCATATCCTTCTCAAAGCAAGTCCTGGGCTTTCCACTGCATCCCTCTCAGAGAAGATGGGCCGTAGACACTCAGCTCATGGAATGAGTTGAAGTTGAATCTCTGTACCCCTGTTAGTCTCTTAAAACTCTGTACAATGGGTTTGCACAGCCTTCTCTTGCAGAATTGCTGTGAATACTACGTGAGATAGACTTCCTGGCAGCTCAGATGGTAAGGAACCTGCCTGCAGTGCAGGAGACCCAGGCTTGATCTCTGGGTCAGGAGGAGCCCCTGGAGAAGGGCGTGGCAACCCACTCCAGTATTCTTGCCTGGAGGATTCCATGGACAGAGGAGCCTGGTGGGTTATAGACCGTGTGGTCGCAAAGAGTGAGACATGACTGAGCAATTAACACACCCTTGCATGAGATAACGCAGGTAGAGAATTCAGTGTCTTGGTTATCACTCTATGATTAGTGAAACTGACACACACTCAGTATTCAGTGAGGCCATGAGGAATGTACTTAATTTGGATTGGATGAAAGAGAGAAGAATCTTCAAAGACAATTGTCTGCCGAGTGTCTAACCTGCCCTGGCTAAGGAGAAGCTCTTGAGGTTGGGAAAGAAAGTTGCTGCCTACCCCCATTCCTCCAAACACTTGCCAGAAGCTTCCCCCCATATCAGAGCAACAGTTGGTGAGTCTTAGGCTCTAAGGCCCTCTGCAGCTACTGGCTGGGTCCTTGCAAGGGAGGCAGGGGCTCGTTCACTCCCACCCCTGAGCTGGCCCAGGGAACCACATGCCAACTTGTGGCAGAGGCTCAGCCAGCAACCAGAAGCAGAGGCCCCAGCACTGTGGGCTTGGGGCAGGCAGGAGAGAAGCCCCGGGGCCCGGCTCAGCCCGGCAGCTGGTTAGCAGCTGTCCGCAGAGCAGGCCGGAGTCACCACTGTTGCCCTGTACTCTCTGTGTGCAGCATCACCCAGGGAGCCCTGCAGACTGGCGGCTGGACCTGCCAGGATCAGAGGAGGAGGAGATGGAACATACAAGGCAAGGAAAAGGGGTGAGGATTGGGGAAACAACGCTCCTGTTCCTAAAGCATTTTGTTCCCTGATTCCAACTTGGGTGGAATTTCAGGGAGCACAGTGTTCAATGAGTGGCATTGGTGCCACCCTGCGGGGAGAATATGGACTTTGGAGCACAGTTGGATTCCTAGTTGTCTGATCTTTCGAATGAGGTAGTAAGACCTGCCGTATGGGATTAAATCTGAGATGGTCTATAATATACACATGGGCTTCCCTGGCGGCTCAGCAGTAGAGAATCCGCCTGGCAATGCAGGAGATTCAGGTTCAGTCGCTAGGGGGGAATGATACCCTGGAGAAGGAAATGGCAACCCACTCCAGTATTCTTGCCTGGGAAATTCCACGGACAGAGGAGCATGGTGGGGTACAGTCCAGTTCAATTCAGTCACTCAGTCGTGTCCGACTCTTTGCGACCCCATGAACTGCAGCAACACGCCAGGCCTCCCTGTCTATCACCAACTCCCGGAGTTTACCCAAACTCATGTCCATTGAGTTGGTGATGCCATCCAGCCATCTCTTCCTCTGTTGTCCCCTTTTCCTCCCACCTTCAATCTTTCCCAGCATCAGGGTCTTTTCAAATGAGTCAGCTCTTCTCACTAGGTGGCCAAAGTATTGGAGTTTCAGCTTCAACATCAGTCCTACCAATGAACACTCAGGACTGATCTCCCCTAGGAGGGACTGGTTGGATCTCCTTGTAGTCTGAGGGACTTTCAAAAGTCTTCTCCAATAGCACAGTTCAAAAGCATCAATTCTTTGGTGTTCAGCTTTCTTTATAGTCCAGCTGTCACATCCATACATGACTACTGGAAAAACCATAGCCTTGTCTAGACAGACCTTTGTTGGCAAAGTAATGGCTACAGTTCATGGGGTCCCCAAAAGTGTCAGACACGAATTAGCGACTCAAGAACAACATGGTGTACACACAGCACCGCCTGCTGAGCACCGACTCCTCTCGTCCTACCCACCCCTCACCTTTGCCAACGGGCTTGCTGCCTATTTCCCCAACGCTTCTCTCTTCCATATTTTAGCTGCTCTGATTATTCTGTCCTCTGACACCTGTCTGCCTTCTCATTTCTTCTGCCTTTCCTCCCCCTCACCTTCATCCTTGTCTCTCCCTCTTCCTTCAAGAGTCAGCATATTGCTGCCTCCTCCAAGAATCCTTCCCCAACCAGCCCAGGACAAATTCTTTGCTTGAATCCCCTCTTGGGGATCTCATGCAGTTTTATGCATCTATGTTGTAGGCATTCACTCAGCTTTATAAATCATGTTGCCTCTGGCCGCAGCTATGAACTTGAGGGCGGGGCTTTATCTGGGCTCCTCTGAGGGCTGAATATCTAGCAGATGGCCTGGCACCTAGTAGGTGCTCAGGGATGGGACCACGCACCCTGCTATGGTGCACTCAGCAGCTCTAAGTGTGAGTGACTGCAAAAGTCTTGTCTCACTCTGGAAAGTATAGAAGGGGGCTGTTGAGGGAGTAGCGCTTGCGTCTCTGCACAGAGTGTATTGCCTGGTTCATTTCACCCGGTCTCCCAGGCACTGAGGGAACATTGTTGTCTCTGGTCAGTCGCTAAGTCATGTCCAACTCTTTGTGATCCCATGGACTGTATCACGCCAGGCTTCTTCATCTTTCAGTATCTCCCAGAGTTTGCTCAAGCTCACGTCCATTGAGTTGATGTCATCCAACCATCTTATCCTCTGTCACCCAACATCACAATGATGCATTTACAGAGAAGAAAACCGAAGTTCAGAAAGGGAGCTTTGTGGGAGGATGGTTAGCACATACTCTTAAGAGTTTAAAATTTTCTTTTTCTAAAACCAGCATCTGTCCGCTTCTCCCCACACCACATATGCCCTTCCAGGAAGGGATGATTTTGATGTGATCATAGCTGAATCTTAATTTCCTGTCTCTTCTTATCTGCACCCAAGCTTTTGGTTATATTCACAGACGGACAGATACTCAGAGAAGCTTTCTCTCTCAAAGCCTCAGACTGAGGCTCTCAACTCGGAGTCTTTGCTGGTTTGAAATTCCCTAATAATACATTTTCACTCTCACCGACTTCTTACTGAAATTTGACATTTCCTTCTATTGCGGACATGGATGTGCTAATAACACCTGTGACTTTTTTGCCAATAGAAATCACGTAGTTTTATATCATCCTTCGTTTGTTGTTTCATTTGTTCCCAATATCTTAAAATATAGTTATTCTCTTCACTGCTTCCCATTTGCAGTTGTTATTACATCTTTTACTAGATCTTTTTATTTAATGTGTCAATAAAGAAGCATATATATTATTATATGCTTGTTAGCTTTTTTAAAAAGTGTTGTGATAAATGGCTTCTTATGTTATGCTTTTTGCATTTGATCTTATGCGTTTAAAAACATTATTCGAAGATGGCCCATATGCTTCTCTAGACTGACAAAAGATTTACAGTTTGGGTTAAGAACGCTAGTTTTCCCAGCTTGAGTAACTTTCAGGGTTTCAGCCTGAAAAGCGGGCTTCTGTTAGTGAGAATCGCAAAAATAAAATGAGTGTATCTGTGAAGTGGTTTACCTACGTTCACGTCCATTCATTCGCTCGTTCATTCATCTGTCCAATAAAAATCAGGGTGGGTATCTGTACCGTGTTCCAGGCACTGGGCTGCAGGGAGCATGACTGACGCCCTCCCTTCGTGGCGCTTCTGTTCCCTCCTGCCATCCTCATATAACCCAAGAGTTAGGGGTTGTTATCTGTGATCTGTTCATGGGGAAACTGAGGCTCAGAGAGGAGGCATGCACTGTTTCTCAGCTGATAAGTGTCAGTGTCTGGGCATCAGCCCAGGGCTTCTTCACAGTAGCACAGTTACAATTATTTCTAATTTCCATGCTGGCTGTATAAGTCCCTTGATTTCCTTCAATACAAAACAATGGAAATACTGGGTACATCCACACAGTGGAAACCATAGCTATTCTCTCACCTCCTTCCCCCATCCTTACATTTCCACCCTCTCCTTGGAAAGTCATAAGGTTACCAGAAGTCTGAGCTGGAGGGACCCTTAGCGCTCATCCTATCATCGTGTAAATGTGAAGCAGAGACCCAGAGAGGTAGAGCGTCGCTTGGGGACACACAGCAATACAAGGCTGAGCTAGACCCACACCGTTTATTCTCTAATGGGAGGCTTTCCCTGACCCCTCTCAGGCAAGCCCCTCTGCCATCTCTGGTCACCAGAGTCCTCCCCGCCCCATCTCCAGGCAACAGGGTTTCAGGAGAACACAGCTCCTTGCCTCCTCTGGAGCCCACCTCAGTGAGCTTCCCTCTGAGATCAAGCCTCAGCATTGTTACTGAACCTTTTTGGTTTCTTTTGAATATAATGACGGCATTTGCAAGGGGTGGGAGAAAGGGAGTGAGGCTGAACGAGGAGGAGGCTTTCTAAGACTGAGCGGGTCAGCTCAAGTACAGGGAGGAGGACCTGGCTTTTCGGCAAAGGATCGCCTCAGAGATCAGATGGACTCTGAAGTCAGTGTGTGTGTTGGAGGGGGGTGGGCAGGGGAATCACACATTATCCTGGATCCCTGGGGGGAAGCCCAGGGATAACAGAACTTCTCCAGGCTGCTAGCTGCTGTCGCTTCAGGGGCAGACACTCTCCAGAGACATCTGCTTCCCCAGACACCCAACTTCCACCCCCAACTCCCTGGGCTAAATGAACCTGTCTGCCGTATGGTCTCATAGTATCCTATATATTTTTTTGCATCTATCATAATTTTTAATTATGATATAGACACAGATATGAATGTAGTTATAGATATAGTTGGATCTCGCTGATGGCTCAGACAGCAAAGAATCTGCCTGCGGTGCAAGAGACCCAGGTTTAATCCCTGGATCGGGAAGATCCCCTGGAGAAGAGAATGGCTACCACTCCAGTATTCTTGCCTGGAGGATTCTTCCCTGGAGAATTCCACGGACAGAGGAGCCTGGTGGGCTACCGTCCATGGAGTCGCTACTTCTGTTTGATTGACTAGGTGAAAGCCTTTGATTCGTGGATCATAATAAACTGTGGAACATTCTAAAAGAGATGGGAATACCAGACCACCTGACCTGCCTCTTGAAAAATCTGTATGCAGGTCAAGAAGCAACAGTCAGAACTGGACATGGAACAATGGACTGACTGAAAATTGGGAAAGGAGTATAAGAAGGCTGTGGGCTCTGGTGGCTCAGATGGTAAAGAAACTGCCTATGATGCGGGAGCCCTGGGTTGGGAAGATCCCCTGGAGGAGGGCATGTCAACCCAGTCCAGTATTCTTGCCTGGAGAATCCCCAGGGACAGAGGAGCCTGACGGGCTGCAGTCCATGGGGTCACAGAGTCAGACACAACGGAGCTCACATGACAAGGCTGTATATTGTCACCGTGTTTATTTAACCTGTATGCAGAGTACATCACGTGAAATGCTGGGCTGGATGAATCGTAAGTTGGAATCAAGATTGTTGGGAGATATATCAACAACTTCAGATATGCAGAAGATACCACTCCAATGGCAGAAAGTGAGGAGAGCATCTTGATCTTGGTAAAGGTGAAACAGGAGAGTGAAAAAGCTGGCTTAAAACTCAGCATTCAAAAAACTAAGATCATGGGATCCAGTCCCATCACTTCATGGCAAATAGATGGGGAAACAGTGGAAAGAGTGATAGACTTTATTTTTTGGGCTCCAGAATCACTGAAGATGGTGACTGCAGCCATAACATTTAAAGACTCTTGCTCCTTGAGGGAAAAACTATGACAAACCTAGTTCAGTTCAGTTCAGTTCAGTCGAGTCGCTCAGTCATGTCCAGCTCTTTGCAACCCTGTGAATTGCAGCACGCCAGCCCTCCCTGTCCATCACCAACTCCAGGAGTTCACCCAAACTCATGTCCATCGAGTCAGTAATGCCATCCAGCCATCTCATCCTCGGTCGTCCCCTTCTTCTCCTGCCCCCAATCCCTCCCAGCATCAGGGTCTTTTCCAATGAGTCAACTCTTTGCATGAGGTGGCCAAAGTATTGGAGTTTCAGCCTCAGCATCAGTCCTTCCAATGAATACCGAGGACTGGTCTCCTTTAGGATGGACTGGTTGGATCTCCTTGCAGTCCAAGGGACTCTCAAGAGTCTTCTCCAACACCACAGTTCAAACGCATCAATTCTTCAGCACTCAGCTTTCTTCACAGTCCAACTCTCACATCCATACATGACCACAGGAAAAACCATAGCCTTGACTAGATGGACCATTGTTGGTAAAGTAATGTCTCTGCTTTTTAATATGCTTTCTAGGTTGGTNTCCTCTTTCACTTTCACAAGAGGCTTTTTAGTTCCTCTTCACTTTCTGCCATAAGGGTAGTGTCATCTGCATATCTGAGGTGATTGATATTTCTCCCGGCAACCTTGATTCCAGTTTGTGCTTCTTCCAGCCCAGCATTTCTCATGATGTACTCTGCATAGAAGTTAAATAAGCAGGGTGACAATATACAGCCTTGACGTACTCTTTTTCCTATTTGGAACCAGTCTGTTGTTCCATGTCCAGTTCTAACTGTTGCTTCCTGGCCTGCATACAGGTTTCTCAAGAGGCAGGTCAGGTAGTCTGGTATTCCCATCTCTTTCAGAATTTTCCAGATTGACAACCTAGATAGCATATTAAAAAGTGAAGACATCATTTTGCTGGCAAAGGTCTGTATAGTCAAGCTATGCTTTTTCTAGCAGTCACATGTGGATGTGAGAGTTGGACCATAAAGAAAGCTGAGCACCAAAGAATTGACACTTTTGAATCATGGTGCTGGAGAAGACTCTTGACAGTCCCGTGGACTGCAAGGAAATTAAACCAGTGAATCTGAAAGGAAATCAACCCTGAATATTCATTGGAAAGACTGATGCTGAAGCTGAAGCTACAATACTTGGATCCCCTGAGGCGAAGAGCCAGTTCATTGGAAAAGACCCTGATGCTTTTCCTGATGGGAAAGATTGAAGGCAAAAGGAGAAGAGGGCGGCAGAGTATGAGATGTTTAGTTAGCATCACTGACTCAATTCAGTGGACATGAATTTGAGCAAACTCCAGGAGATCGTGGAGAGCAGGGAGGCCTGGTGTGCTTATGTCCATGATGTCACAAAGAGCTGGACACGACTTAGCAACTGAACAACAATAGAGATATCGATATACAGGTACAGAGACAGGGACTTGCAGGGCTATTAACTGAGCTGTAAGTTCTAGGAGAGCAAAGCCTGACTGTTTTGCTCTTTTCTGAAGGCTTAACCTCCAACCCCTGTGGTGGTAAGTGCTGGCTAAATATCTTTGAAATGAACAAATGCATTTCCAAGATACAGTAGCCCCTTATCAAGGCGTCTGTTTGAGCCTGACTATGGTGAGGGGCTTCTATATCTTCTATCTCATTAGTCCTGACCATGTCCCTGTAAGCTGAATTTCATTGTCCCCATTTCACAGATGGGCAACGGATACTCACAATCATTTTCTCTTTGTCCCCCCAAACCATAGAGATGATGGGCGGCCTCGTCCATCTCTTCTTCTCTTCCTCCCCCTTCACGTTTTCAGTGAACAGCCATCGTTTTGACTGTCACCATGATAAAACAGCCCTCCCCAGGAAGCCTGACTCCTCCACCGCCATCCCAGAAAGTGGCCATCCCCACTCAGGTTGAGTGCCTGCCTTGGCCAGCAGGAGCAAGCCCTCAAGAGATAGCGTTCCCATTGCTCAAAGGCTCTGACTTTCAAAAAGCCCAATCTGCTTCCCTGTGCCAAACCACCCTTGCCTAGAAGCCTTGTGCCACCTAACCTTCATAAAGCCATTGCCGTGTCCCAGCCTCTGTCCTGACACCGTCCCTAACACAGTCTGCAGCTGGTCTCAAAACAGCCCTAATCCTCAAAACGGGAACTTGGCTCCGTCTTCTAGGAAGCAGGGATGACCCCATCATTTACATCACTGTGTTTTCCTAAGGATGAAGAAGGCTGCCGCATGTCCTGCTGGAAACATTTCCTGGCATATTATGAGAGTTCAATAATCACCAACTATTATTACTGTTGTTGTTGTTGCCATAATAATTTACCTAAAAATCACAGTCTGTGTTATCAGTCTAAATAAAAGCGGGATCTGATTCTAGAGCCCTTTGGTGGGTGCCTGTAGCTCCTAGGATGAAGTGCAGGACCGCCAAGGCCTGGCGCGCACACAACCTTGTCTCCCCGCAGCCTCTGCTGACCCATCCTTTGCTACACCTCACCTCCTCCTCGATACTCAACCTCCCTACATCGTTTGAAGTTCCCCCAACCAGGATATACCCTCTTGCTACCGCTAGGCCTTCACATATTCTGTTTCCTCTGCCTGGAACATCCTTATCTCGTACCACCCTCCTTCATGTGGTTAGTTTCTGCTCAGCCTTTTTGTCTCAGCTTCAATATTACCTCCTCCAGAAAGCCTTGTCTGGCTGCTCACTAGCAAGCTCTGGGTGGGTGGAATGACTTCTTTTATAGCCCTGAGGCCCCAGTTATGTTGCAGGGCTTACTTTTTTTGGTTGTTTTTCTCTTCCTCCCCCGCACATGCTATGTCATACCTATTCCTGTATTTGCCCGGGAGGCAGCCCAGGGCCAAATTAGACAACAAAAAATATTTGAGTAAATCGATACTATAAGCCCCAAGTCCTCCTTTCCCCTCCGGCACTGAGCTCCTTACATTCTCAAGTTGCAGTCCGTGCAGTTTTGCAGGAAATCAGACGATGCTACCTTCTGCCAGCCATTGGATACCTTCTGTATGTAAGGCATTTTGCATGTATCGTCTAACTTATTTTCCATGCTAACTCTGCTAGCCAGGTGTTAATATCTCCATTTTTCAGATAAGAAAATGGAGGCTCAGGGTTTACGGGACTCACCCAGGGTCCCCTGGTGACCGAAGCTGGGGGACAAGCCTGCTTCCTGTCTGTGCTCCACAGCTGCTCCTGAACCCCAAGGCAGGGTGCGTGAAGGGTGGGGAGGAGGGAAGCTGGTTCCTGACAAGCCCTGTCCCCAGCTCCTCCCTCCCTCTCTGGGAGCTCAGGAAACAGGCCGCCTGTTGCCATCAAAGAAGGATTAGTCTGCACCCGTGGGGGGCTCATCACTGCCTGGGCCCGGAGTCATCCATTCGCACCTCTCTGAGTGACACAGACCTTTCCTGGTGCTTATTAACAGGGGGCCGTGTCAGCATCTGTTCCCAGCCGCCCTGCCTAATGCTCTCCCTGTGCTGGGCTCAGCCAGCTCTGGCAAATGGAATCCAAATGCTGCTTCACACTCATGCAACCCGCTCAGGAGGGGATGGCAGCCTCACTCAACCTGTCAGGGCTTGGGTGACTGTTTTGAAACCAGTATTATCAGGGAAAAAAAAACGAAAAATTAGATTGTTAGAACTGGAGAGACGCTTCAAGACATCTTAGTGGCTGGAATTAATAGGTGACAGAAGAGAGGCAGAGTGATACCAAAGGAAAGGCATAATAAATAGAGATCACAGAAGGTAAATTAATAGACTGGCAATTTCATAAATAGATAATATGCATTTGTCATATTGCTAAAAACTGTTGAATACAAAAAGTATGGGTATTCATTATATTATTCTTTCACTAACTTTAAAGATTCATCTGATAAAATGCTGAAAAAGATTAAAATTAAAGACAACATAAGGTTTAATTTCCAGAATTCTGGGGGGTGGGATCTAATCAAAATTAAAAGCTTCTGCACAACAAAGGAAAATATAAGCAAAGTGAAAAGACAGCCTTCTGATTGGGAGAAAATAATAGCAAATGAAGCAACTGACAAACAACTACTCTCAAAAATATACAAGCAACTTATGCAGCTCAATTCCAGAAAAATAAATGACCCAATCAAAAAATGGGCCAAAGACCTAAATAGACATTTCTCCAAAGAAGACATATGGATGGCTAACAAACAGATGAAAAGATGCTCAACATCACTCATTATCAGAGAAATGCAAATCAAAACCACAATGAGGTACCACTTCACACCAGTCAGAATGGCTGCAATCCAGAAGTCTGCAAGCAATAAATGCTGGAGAGGGTGTGGAGAAAAGGGAACCCTTTTACATTGTTGGTGGGAATGCAAACTAGTACAGCCACTATGGAGAACAGTGTGGAGATTCCTTAAAAAATTGCAAATAGAA
>SJYQ01000210.1:733510-752885 GCA_006410935.1 Redunca redunca | reverse complement strand
ATCTCCTTCAGAATGGACTGGTTGGATCTCCTTGCAGTCCAAGGGGCTCTCAAGAGTCTTCTCCAACACCACAGTTCAAAAGCATCAATTCTTCGGCACTCAGCCTTCTTCACAGTCCAACTCTCACATCCTTGACTAGACGGACCTTAGTGGGCAAAGTAATGTCTCTGCTTTTGAATATACTATCTAGGTTGGTGATAACTTTTCTTCCAAGGAGTAAGTGTCTTTTAATTTCATGGCTGCAATCACCATCTGCAGTGATTTTGGAGCCCAAAACCATAAAGTCTGACACTGTTTCCACTGTTTCCCCATCTATTTCCCATGAAGTGATGGGACCAGATGCCATGATCTTCGTTTTCTGAATGTTGAGCTTTAAGCCAACTTTTTCATTCTCCTCTTTCACTTTCATCAAGAGGCTTTTTAGTTCCTCTTCACTTTCTGCCATAAGGGTGGTGTCATCTGCATATCTGAGGTTATTAATATTTCTCCCGGCAATCTTGATTTCAGCTTGTATTTCTTCCAGACATACCTTGGTTCAAACCCTGACTCCAACCGACCTGCAGGTTTTTCCCTGTGAAACAGGAAATGGTGGTTCAGCCTACTGTGTCTTTTTGTAAATACAGTTTTACTGAAACATAGCCATGCTCATTCACTGCATTTTGCATATCATCATTACATATTTTCTATGGCTGATTGTGCATTATAAAAGCAGAATTGAGTAGTTGGAACAGAGGCCATATGGCTTGTAAAGCCTAAGATGTTGACTGTGGATTTCTGTATGGAGAAGTTTGCCAACCTCAGTTCTGCCTGGGGTGTTTTAGGTACTTAATTATTGTTGGTCTTTTCTCCTCTCAAATGAAGGAGAAATGGCTTCACCATGGTCCTTTTTCTGAGCTTTCACAGGCTTTGTAAATACCACAGTGTAACATGCAGAGCCTGGAGTTGGGAGGGCTGGTATGGTATTAGTAGTGCTGGAGTTAAAGACCAAAGGCCAGGATTATAGTCTTAGCTCTGTCCCGCTGTCCTCGTCAGCTTGAGGACGTGTCTCTGAGCTGTGAGCTGTGGGTTGAGTAGTGTCCCCCAAAACTCTTGTCCACCCGGAACCTCAGAATGTGAACTTTTCTGGAGATGGAGTCTTTGCAGATTTAATTAAGATAAGGTCATAATAGATTCGTGTGTTCACTCACAGCATGCAAAGTCACTTTATTCATGGGAAGCTCTTTGCAACCCTGTGAGCTATAGCCCGTCAGGCTCCTCTGTCCATGGGATTCTCCAAGCCAGAATACTAGAGTGGGTTGCCATGCCCTCCTCCAGAGGATCTTCCCAACCCAGGGGTCGAACCCGCATCTTTGTGTCTCCTGCATTTGCAGGAGGTTTCTTTACCATTAGCGCCACCAGAGTGGACACTAAAGCCAGTGGGTGGTGTCATTGTGAGGAGAGGAAAAGACGTGGGCATGAGGACGAGGCCCCGTGGCAATGGAGGCAGAGATGAGCGTGATGCAGGCACTAGCCAAGGAATGCCAGGGGTTGCCAGGGGCTACGAAGGAGGCTCTGAAGAGGCAAGAGGGGTCTCCCCAAGAGTCTGCAGAGGAAGTGTGGCCCTGCTGACACCTCGTTTTGGACACCCAGTCTCCGGAACTATGACAGCGTACATTTCTGCTGTTTTAAGTCACCTGTTGTGTAGTACTTGCTACGGCTGCTCTAGAAAACCAAAACACTGGTGTTTTCCCCTTTTATTCCAGTACGGATTGAGACTACCGTGGCATGTACACAGGTCAGCAGGCAGCGCTGGGAGGTGGCTGGCTCAGTCTCTGCCCTTTCAGTTCTTCCTCCTGTAAGACCCAGAGGGGTGGGTACACATTTCTACCAGCTTTGCTGTTAGGAGATCTCTGACTTGCCCAAGGGCACAGAGCAAGTTGGACAAGCTGAGCCGTGGCCTGGAGAAAGCTCAGGACCTGACATCAGGCAGAGGCACACGCAGACCCTGACCTCACCGCCTCACCTCCATGTGACCCGGAACAAGTCCCACCCCTCCCCAATAGCCGGTTTCTAGGGCTGCACAGGCGGAGAAAAATGTATACATTTGGGCTCTGGAGTCCAAGAACCTAGCACGATGCTCAGGAAATGATAGTGAAGGGAGATGATGTGCGTGAGGATGGCGATTCCTGGCAAAGCAGGGGCTCTCCCCAGTTGCCCCTGTCTCCGAGGTCCACCTCCACCTCCAGGGCTAAACACTCCATCCCTCTATGCCCTGCTAGTGGGGCAGCTCTGTGCTCCATCAGACCCCAGACCCTCGCTCAGCATCTGGGATGAGGAGTTGGGTCCTGACTTAGGAAAATGCCAGCGTCTGCCCCGGCTCCCTCTGTCACTTGTGCCCAGACACTTCATTTTCCCAGCCTGACATGATTGCTGTTCTCAACTCAGTAACAGCCCCTGTGTCAGGGCTTCGTGTTTTAAATAATGTTCCCCGGGTGTAACTGATGTTTATGCAGAATCAATCCTTTCAAAAGCGCACAGCCTCCTTATTTGTATAGCCCGAGCTGTTGCCAGGTTCCACTGGAAGGTGACAATTTTTGCTGGTCTCTCCCTTTGTTTCTCTCGGTCTTTCTGTCCCTGCTCTCCATGTCTCCGTGTGTGGTCCTTCCACTCAGGCAGTGTCCTTTTCTTCCCTTTCATTCTCTGTCTTCCTGTCTGTCTCCTTCCCCTACCCCTTCCCCTCTCCCCATCTTTCCCTCTTCTCTCCTCCCCTCCTCCTCTCCATCTCAGTACACATGGACATTTATTCTGCATGCCTTGATATCTTCTCCTTTTTGAATCTCTGTTTCTTTCTCCTAATCTAGCTCTGCGCTTTGTCTTTCTTTACACACCCACCCCCTGCCTCCAGCTTCCTCTCTTAAGCTCTCTGTCCCTGGCACTCCTCTGCTGTGTTGCTCTCTCTCCCTGTCTGTCTGTTTACCTGTCCATTTGTCAGTTCATCCGTCCATCCAGGCACCCGTCCCCCTCCGGATGACTGTATCTCTCTGTCTCTCAGCCTCTCTTCCTTCTTTCTGGCAGATTCTGTGCATGTTTGTCTCTTCCCTTGCTCACACTTTCTCAAATTGTCTCTCTCTGTCTTTATCTCCTCCCCTCACGTATCATCTTTCTTCCCCCTCCAAAGATATTAATATTTTAATACCCTTAATGTCTTTCTGGGATTCCCAACTCTTTCTGTGATTCAGCAGTGGGAGTCTCCCAAGAGCATGAGTTCAGGGACTGTTCATTGCCTCCCCCCATCCGCCTGCCACCTTGACCTCACTCTGTACAAAGTTAGGAAGTGACAGATAAGCTGGTGGCTCTCCTCCCTCCTTTTTCTTCTTTGGACCTCCACTGCAGCCCTGAGCATGAGGGATTTAGGGTGGGAACCCAGAGTTGGGGTTAGGCAGGGGGGCGTCCTCTTTGGACATAATCTTGATAAAACTACTGATTTGTGGTGGTTGTATCCATGCCTTCGGGTAATTTCTTTGTTTCCCTTGCAAAACATCTACTTAGCACAAGTTCTTACCAGGCTGTGTGTGCTGGGGGCTAAAGAAGAACGATTCCATATCACTGATGAGAGTTGTTTGTGCTCTTGTGCTATATCCTTGTTGGTTACCCATTTTAAATATAACAATGTGCAGCCTGGATTGGGGAGTAGTTTGCGGAGAGAATGGATAGTGTATATGTACGCCTGAGTCCCTTTGCTGGCCACATGAAGCTATCACAGCCTCGTTAATCAGCTGTGAGTGAGGCAATGTGACCCAGTTGTGTCAGACTCTTTGCAACCCCATGGACTGCAGTCCATGGAATTCTCCAGGCTAGAATACTGGGGTGGGTGGGTAGCCTTTCCCTTCTCCAGGGGATCTCCCCAACCAAGAGATCGAACCCAGGTCTCCCACATTGCAGGTGGATTCTTTACCAGCTAAGCCACAAGGGAGGTCCAGCTGTACTCCAATATAAAATAAAACATGAATAATAATAAAAAGGGATGACTAAGCCTTGGGCCTTTCACTCAAGAAGCTTACAGTCTCTTTGGGAAACTATGGAGTTGGTGATGAAGATCGATAAAATAATAGATTTAAAAAATGGACTGAAAGCGAAAAGGAATCAATTCTGTTTGTGGGATGTAGAGAAGGTTTCACAGAAGAGGTCACGGTGAGCTCATTGGACGTGAGGACTTTGCCCAGTGTCACTGCTGGAATCCTAGTACCTAGAACGGTCCCCGATGCATAGTAAGCACTCAGTAAACATGTATAATGTAAGGATGAATGAATGGATGAATGGATTCAAATGGTTTCAAGGGTTCTTAGGATTCTGGGCGGGGGGGGGAGTTGGAGCTGAGCATCCCAGGCAGAAGAGCGTGGCCGAGCATTCAGGAAGGTAACAGTGCGCCCTGCACTCAGCCCCTCCGCAGGGCTGGCCCGCCCATCCTCTGGGATGTGGCCGAAACCCAGAGCTCTGTCTCTCACTGGGCATCACCTCAGCCCCAAGGAGCTGCCTCTCCCAGGGACACCCCGTCCTCGCGGCAGCCGGTGATGTGCCGATGCAGAGGCCTGGGTCCCTTGCCTCCTTTCAGGGCATCTTTAAAGGGCCGCCGCAGCTTCAGAGCTCCACTCGGGACCGCCTGAGGCTGCAGATCCACGTGGCCTCAACCACATGGCAGCACAGCCGCCCCCTGCCCAGTCGTGCCTTGCTGGCTTCCTGTATCCCAAGAGGGCTCCTCGACAACCCTCCTGTAGGCAGCACTCTGTTACAGGATCTGTTTGCAGGGAACCTGGCCCCAGATTGTGTGTTTAGGGAGTGAGAAGGAAGTGTGGCTATGGAATGGAGACTCTGAGGGCAAAGTGAAACGTGGCCAGACAGGTAGGCAGGAACGCAGTTATGAAGGACGTTGAATGCCCATGAAAGTAACTTAGATTTTCTTCTGTAAATAATGGAGACTGATTGATCCATGGGGTATCTAGGTAGAGCTGGAATTTACCAGGTTCACTGGCAGTTAGGATGAAAGATGGAACAGAAGGGGATAAGGTTGGAGTCAGGGAAGAAGCTGGGAGACTGAAACCTGGAGCTCCAGGCCTGAGGAGAGGAAGGTTAGGAGAAAGGGTGAAGGGTGTGGTCCAGAGACATCACTACGGGTGCTCACTGGCCCCCTCGTACAACACATGCGTACTCTGGCACCTCCCCTCTTTCTTAGTTCTGGATTCCATGAGATATACATCATGGAAGAATATGGTGCCTCTTTTTACTGCCTGTGGTGACCCCTTAATAAAACCTCTTGCAATAAAACCTCCTCCTAGCCCTAACCCTAACCCTAATGAATGCATCATAGATCAGCCAGGGCTAGGATGTTCGTTATTTGGGGGCCCTTTTCCCAGAAAGCAGCATCTAGAAACTTTTTATCTCTTCTCAAATAGAATTTTGGCAGATTCATGGATTCTGGTACCTAGTCGTGTTCTCGGAGAAGGCAGTGGCACCCCACTCCAGTACTCTTGCCTGGAAAATCCCATGGACAGAGGAGCCTGGAAGGCTGCAGTCCACAGGGTCGCTGAGGGTTGGACACGACTGAGCAACTTCATTTCAATTTTCACTTTCATGCAATGGAGAAAGAAATGGCAACCCACTCCAGTGTTCTTGCCTGGAGAATCCCAGGGACAGGGAAGCCTGGTAGGCTGCCTTCTGTGGGGTCACACAGAGTCGGACATGACTGAAGGGACTTAGCAGCAGCAGCAGCAGGCTTGTTCTATTGTGAACCTCATTTGAGAGGTTCACTCGTGCATTTGCCTAGAGTCTTCTCATCTTTACGACAGCTGATGCTTCTGGTGTTGATGGTGTGATTTGTAGGCAAGAGTCTGAAAAATATAGGTCTACGGTACAAGGGTCAGAAACTTCTGTGTTTGTGTCTTGGCTCTCTTGTTTATAGGCTGTGTAATTTGGGGTGAGTGCCACACCTCCCATAGTTTCAATTTATCTCTGCAAAGTTGGAATACTAGGAACGTGCCCATTTTAGGGAGTTGCTATGGGAATATCTGGAATCTGTAGAAACATGTATAATGCAAGTTAAGAATTGTGTAGAGGGAAGAACTTCCTCTGTGTACTCAGATGGAGTTTGGCACAGACTTTAATTTTGCCATATTGGAGGCTGGCGGCCGTCAGCAAAACGCTTCACCTTTCTTTTTCTTCTTTTTTAAATTGAATTATGATTGATTTACAATATTATGTTAGTTTCAGGAGTACCACAAAGTGATTCAGTTATATATATATATTTTCAGATTATTTTCTATTATAGATTAATACATGGTAATGATTATAGTTCCCTACACACTATAGTAAATCCTTGCCCTTTATTTTATAGGTCGTAGTGTGTATCTGTTAATCTTGTACTCCTAATTTATCCCTACCCCCGCTTTCCCCTTTGGTAACCATGAGTTTATTTCCCACATCTGTGAGTTTGTTTCTGTTTTGTGAATAAGTTCGTTTGTATTTTTATTTTTTTTTTTAGATTCCACAAGTGGTATCGTGTGATAATATTTGTCCTTCTCTGCTTGACTTACCTCACTAGGCATGACAGTCTCTAGGTCCATCCATGTTACTATAAAAGGCATCATTTCACTCTTTTTATCACTGAGTGGCGTTCCATCACGTGTATATACTGCGACTACTTTAGTCATCCATCTGCTGATGGAGACCTAGGCTGCTTCCGTGCCTTGGCTATTGTGAATAATACCTCTCCTTTTCAGTCACATCACAGTTCACTTATTGGTAAAATGGAAATCATATGTCTACTTTCAAAAATTATGAGGGTTATTGAAATAAAGGGTGAAAAGTTCCAAATATACTCCTCTTTATCAAAACTAGACTTCCCTGGTGGCTCAGATGGTAAAACGTCTGCCTACAATGCAGGAGACCCGGGTTTGATCCTTGGGTGGGGAAGATCCTCTGGAGAAGGAAATGGCAACCCACTCCAGTACTCTTGCCCAGAAAATCCCATGGGAGGAGCCTTGTAGGCTACAGTCCATGGGGTCGCAAAGAGTTGGACACGACTGAGCTACCTGACTTCACTTTACTTCACTTTATCAAAACTAAACAACCATCATGTCATATGACAGTATAACCACTGAACCTACTTCTTTTTGTTTTTATTTGCTTATTTTCTTTTTAAATAAGTATTTGAATCATTTTCTCGATTACAAATATGATGAATAGTGATCTCAAAAGTAATGCACACTAAACTTAGTTTTACGCAGTGATACAGATGTCTCTGGGATTTAACCATCCCCTTTCTCTCCAAGGGAGGACGCAATGCTGTCCACGTACTTCGAAACCATCAACGACCTGCTCTCCTCCTTTGGGCCTGTCCGTGACTGCTCTCGGAACAATGGGGGCTGCACTCGCAACTTCAAGTGCGTGTCTGACCGTCAGGTGGACTCATCGGGGTGTGTGGTAAGTGCCCTTGCCCCTGAGCATGGTGCTGGCCCAGGTGCCAAGGCTGCTAGCGGGAGGCCCCTTCTGTGATGGGGCAGCTGGTCAAGGTCGTAGCTCCTACCTTTGTGGCCTTCAGTATATTGGGCTGCTGTCCTCGGTTTCCTCATCTGGACAGTGGGATCCCGATCACATGTAACTCCTGTAAGTGTCGGAAGAATGAGATGAGCTATCAGAGCTTTAGTGCCCACTATTCAGTAGGTCCTTGAGAGCCCCTGGCCTCTGGCTCACCAACACCCCAGCCCCGCCCCTGCCCCGCCCCACAGGTACAAAAGCCGCTAAAGCACTGCAAGCTCTCACCTGGATTAAGAGTCTGAGGGCACAGTCGGTAAACAGTGAGCACCTCTCAAGGAGCGCTGTTTATAAAACTCAGGAAAACACCTCTGGATAGCATCGTGTGTAAAGGCGCTCAGAATGGAAACGAGCTGGCACCTGTGCCCTCCGCAATGCATTGATGCTGGGATTTGGCCTTCCAGGAAGTTCACAGTCTGTTTGGGAGTGAGGCAGGGCCTGTCCTGTCTGTGCAGTCAGTGGTGAAATGTCATCTGTTCGGAAGAGAAGTAGCAGGTGAGAGCTAAAGTGTGAGGAAAGCGTCCTGGAGAAGGTGGTGTTGTAATTGGCTTCATATGATGAGTCAGTGCGCACTGGGATGAGACTGAGGCTGGGGGAGGCAAAGCCGTGGAGGGGGACGGTGTCCTTGTTTGCACAGAGCTTTAGTATCAGACGTGCAGTAAAGCACAGAAGGTACCTGAGTGTCACAGTTGGCCTCAAACTGGATGATCTGTTTTACAGGAATGGTCAAGGGCGCTTGTTTAAAATGCAGGTTCCAGGTACAACGTCCACGAGAAGGTGAAATGTTACGCTAGAAGTTTTGATTCCATAAGTGGGGGTTCGGTCCCCAGAGCCTGAATTTGTAACGCTGTTAGACTGTGTATGTGTGAGAAGTGGGGGTGCCTTAGAAGCTCACTTGGGAAGCATCGTCCTACATGCTGAATGCCTTGGCCTGGCATTCACTGCCTTCCTGATCTGGCCCCCCCTCCAATCTCTCCATCAGTTTACTTCCTTCTACACTAGAACCAAATGGAGCTAACTTGTTGTTGCTCCTGAACACACTTACCTGTTTAATGCCTCAGAGGCACTGCTCATGCCTTTCTTTCTGCTTCAGTGACTTGCTCCCCTAACAGTGTAGCAAACAAGTAGACTTCTTTTGAGGTCCATCTCCTTTAGGAAGCCTTTCCCCTCTCCCCAGTGGAGAAATAACCCTGCTCTTGTGAGAACCATTACAGGTTTTGTGTATGTTTATGGGTTATATCGGACTTCCCTGGTGACTCAGACAGTAAAGCATGTCTACAGTGTGGGAGACCCGGGTTCCATCCCTGGGTCGGGAAGATCCACTGGAGAAGGAAATGGCAATCCACTCCAGTACTATTGCCTGGAAAATCCCATGGACAGAGGAGCCTGGCAGGCTACAGTCCACGGGGTCACAAAGAGTTGGACATGACTGAGCGACTTCACTTTCCTTTCCTGTGGGTTATATCACCTGTGATAATTTATAGTCCAGACTGGCTTTTTTCACATTTGAAAGTGAAAGTGAAAGTCACTCAGTCGTGTCTGACTCTCTGCGACCCCGTGGACTATACAGTCCATGGAATTCTCCAGGCCAGAATACTGGAGTGGGTAGCCTTTCCCTTCTCCAGGGGATCCTCCCAAGGCAGGGATCGAACCCAGGTCTCCTGCATTGCAGGTGGATTCTTTACCAGCTGAGCTATCCCAATAAGCTGAGGTAGAATCCAGGGAATCTGTTGATTCAGCTCAGCACCCCAATAGTACCCATCTCAGAAGATAAGAAGAAAGAAAGAGGGTGGGAAGGGAGGAATGAGACCATGGATGAAAATTCGTGCTCTGGACTAGGTTCTTTGAAAGAGACTAAGGGAATACACAGTCAGCTCTTAATGCACCTACATAGCCTCTAGGGAGATAGATGCGGGCCAGGAAACCCATAGAAAGAAGCTTCTAGAGGATGAGATAGTGCAATAAAACTATTGCAGACTCAAAGATCCAGAGGTCTTCAGAAGCCAATGGGCAATGGAGATTCTATTGATTAGAATTTTTAGAATTATAGGTGATAGAAACTCAATATAAACTGCTGCTGCTGCTGCTGCTGCGTTGCTTCAGTCGTGTCTGACTCTGTGCTATCCCATAGACGGCAGCCCACCGGGCTCCCCCGTCCCTGGGATTCTCCAGGCAAGAACACTGGAGTGGGTTGCCATTTCCTTCTCCAATGCATGAAAGTGAAAAGTGAAAGTCAAGTTGCTCAGTAGTATCCGATTCTTAGTGACCCCATGGACTGCAGCCCACCAGGCTCCTCCGCCCGTGGGATTTTCCAGGCAAGAGTACTGGAGTGGGGTGCCATTGCCTTCTCTGCAATATAAACTACTTTAGGCAAAAAGAGGCAATGTATTGACTCACATGGAAGTCCAGTCAATAGGACTGAGGGGCTCAAACAGTGTCCCTGGGGTCCCTCTGCTCTCAGCTCTGCTCTCGGGACCATGCCACACCTTCTGTGCAGTGAGTCCTGCAGGACGCCGGCGTCGCTTTCCTCCTGTTGTCGTTTAGCCACTAGGTCGTGTCCAGCTCCTGAGACCCCACGGACCACAGCGTACCAGGCCTGCCTTCAGCCAGCTTGAGAGTTTGGTCAAGTTCCTGTCCATTGAATGGGTGATGCTGTCCAACCATCTCATCCGCTGCTCTGCTTTTCTCTTTTCACCTTCAGTCTTTCCCGGCATCATGGCCTTTTCCAGTGAATTGGATCTTCACATCCAGTGGCCAAAGGATTGGAGCTCGGGTTCAGCATCAGTCCTTCCAATGAATACTCAGGGTTCATCTCCTTTAGGAGTGGCTAGTTTGATCTCCTTGCAGTCCAAGAACCTTCTCCAGTACCATAGTTCTCTTTCCTAGTCCCTCCAACTAAGGTCACAGAATTCCATCTGATTGGATCAGCTTGTTTCTCATGCCCATCCCTGTACCAGTCACTGTGGCTGGAAGGACTAGACTCAGCCCAGAACCTGGGATGTGCGTCAGAGGCAGCTGCGTCTAAACTCTGTGGTAGTGAGCTGCGGGAAGGCGTAGACTCTGAAGGAAAAGTAGGAAGCTAGCAACGGGAAGAGGGCGTGTGGATGCTGGGTGGGTGTGCATACGCAGCTGTCCACATCAGAGTATTTGCAAACTAGCCCTCCATGCTGCATGTTGGAAGACTGAAGCCCGGTGAGAGAGAGGAGGGTTTGCCCAAGTCCTAGAGCTGATCATGAACTCCTTATTGCCAAATTCAGACTTAAATGAAGAAAGTAGGGAAAACCACTAGACCCTTCAGGTATGACCGAACTCAAATCCCTTATGATTATACAGTGGAAGTCAGAAATAATTTTAAGGGACTAGATCTTATAGAAAGAATGCCTGAAGAACTATGGACAGAAGTTCATGACATTGTACAAGAGACAGGGATCAAGACCATCCCCAAGAAAGAGAAATGCAAAAAAGCAAAATGGCTGTCTGAGGAGGCCTTACAAATGGCTGTGAAAAGAGGAGAAGTGAAAAGCAAAGGAGAAAAGGAAAGATATACCCATTTGAATGCAGAGTTCCAAAGAATAGCAAGGAGAGATAAGAAAGCCTTCCTCAGTGATCAGTGCAAAGAAATAGAGGAAAACAACAGAATGGGAAAGACTAGAGATCTCTTCAAGAAAATTAGAGATACCAAGGGAACATTTCCTGGAAAAAATTGGCTCAATAAAGGACAGCAATTGTATGGACCTAACAGAAGCAGAAGATATTAAGAAGAGGTGGCAAGAATACACAGAAGAACTGTACAGAAAACATCTTCATGACCCAGATAATCACAATGGTGTGATCACTCACCTAGAGCCAGACATCCTGGAAAGTGAAGTCAAGTGGGCCTTAGGAAGCATCACTATGAACAAAGCTAGTGGAGGTGATGGAATTCTAGCTGAACTATTTCAAATCCTAAACGTGATGCTGTGAAAGTGCTGCACTCAATATGCCAGCAAATTTGGAAAACTCAGCAGTGGCCGCAGGACTGGAAAAGGTCAGTTTTCATTCCAATCCCAAAGAAAGGCAATGCCAAAGAATGTTCAAACTACCATACAATTGCAGTCATCTCACACACTAGTAAAGTAATGCTCAAAATTCTCCAAGCCAGGCTTCAGCAAAACATGAACCGTGAACTTTCTAAAACCAGATGTTCAAGCTGGTTTTAGAAAAGGCAGAGGAACCAGAGATCAAATTGTCAACATCCGCTGGATCATCAAAAAAGCAAGAAAGTTCCAGAAAAACATCTATTTCTGCTTTATTGACTATGCCAAACCCTTTGACTGTGTGAATCACAGTAAACTGTGGAAAATTCTGAAAGAGGGGGATTACCAGACCACCTGACTTGCCTCTTGAGAAATCTGTATGCAGGTCAAGAAGCAATAGTTAGAACTGGACATGGAACAACAGACTGGTTCCAAATAGGAAAAGGAGTACGTCAAGGCTATATATTGTCGCCCTGCTTATTTAACTTACATGCAGAGTACATCATGCAAAATGCTGGGCTGGATGAAGCACAAACTGGAATCAAGATTGCCAGGAGAAATATCAGTAACCTCAGATATGCAGATGACACCCCTTATGGCAGAAAGTGAAGAGGAACTAAAGAGCCTCTTGATAAAAGTGAAAGAGAAGAGTGAAAAAGTTGACTTAATGCTTAACATTCAGAAAACGAAGATCATGGCATCCAGTCCCATCACTTCATGGAAAATAGATGGAGAAACATGGAAACAGTGTCAGACTTTATTTTTTGGGGCTCCAAAATCACTGCAGATGGTGATTGCAGCCATAAAATTAAAAGATGCTTATTCCTTGGAAGGAAAGTTATGACCAACCTAGATAGCATATTCAAAAGCAGAGACGTCACTTTGCCAACAAGGGTCCATCTAGTCAAGGCTATGGTTTTTCCTGTGGTCATGTATGGATGTGAGAGTTGGACTATAAAAAAAAGCTGAGTGCAGAAGAATTGATGCTTTTGAAGACTCTTGAGAGTCCCTTGGACTGCAAGGAAATCCAACCAATCCATCCTAAAGGATATTATGAGTCCTGGGTGTTCATTGGAAGGACTGATCTTGAAGCTGAAACTCCAATCCTTTGACCACCTGATGCGAAGAACTGAACCATTTGAAAAGACCCTGATGCTGGGAAAGATTGAAGGCAGGAGGAGAAGGGGATGACAGAGGATGAGATGGTTGGATGGCTTCACCGACTCAATGGACATGGGTTTGGGTGGACTCCGGGAGTTACAGGGAGGCCTGACGTGCTGCAGTCCATGGTGTCACAGAGAGTCAGACTCGACTGAGCAAGTGAACTAGAGCTGGTCAGTGGATAAAAAAAATTAAAAAACATGTTCTAAATGATCCAGGTTGTCTCCAAAACATGAGTCTGATCTCTCTGAAGGAATTAAGTTGCCTCTCCTTTTTTATCAATTCTCTTTCCTGAAATAATTAAGCTTCTTCTTGAGGGTAGTAAGAGGAGACTGAGAAAGAACATCCATTCCCTGGAGCTTAAGAGAAATTTCAAGTCTGATGAGGTTGTCAGTGACCTTCCTCTATAGATTAAGGATCTAATGTTAAAGCTGCAACTTCAGAGCTCAGCAGGTGGAAGGCAAGCTCTTCTCCATGACTTCAGAACAGACAGGGAAATACCCACTTGTACACTGAAATTAAAAATCTCTCATTTCTCTGTAGACGCTCCATAATGCTGGGAAAGGTAAATTTTTATTGTAGCCCATCTTCAAAGAAACTTATTCTGGCAAAAACAAATAATATCTTATATTTTTAGAACACTTTTGTGTTTTCAAGGCATGTTTACATCTGATGACTCATTCATCTTCACAACAGACCTGGCGGGCCTGTTGCTCACTGGTGTGAGAAGCAGAGTGACTTTCCAAGGTTTTACCACAAGGTGGCAGGATGGAGACCCCAAAATTGGGTTGCTTCCCTGTGGCTGAGAAGAGATGGAGAGACCCTGGACCTTGGAGAGAAGACTGGCCTGGGTGAAGTGGGTTAAGCCTTGACTTGGTCAGTGTCAAGTTTTAGAATCTGTGTTGACCTGATTAGCTTTCAGTTGTTGAGTTTTTCAAAAGGAACAATAGCTCTTGAACTCATAGGTTTTCTGAAAAATCAAGGAATGTAACTGGAAATGATCTGAGATTTACAGAGTACCGTTTCTGTGTGAGATGAGGAGGTCACCATTACTGATGTATCAGGAGTCTTCTCAAGCACCACAGTTCAAAAGCATCAATTCTTTGGTGCTCAGCCTTCTTTCTGGTCTAACTCTCACATCCGTACATGACTACTGGAAAAACCATAGCTTTGAGAATACAGACCACAGGAGCACTGTGTATTTAATTTTCTACAGTGGTCCTAAAACTGGATTTTATTTATTTGCTGGTCCGCCCAATGGCAGCAGAAATTTCGTTCTAGTCAGTTTAGATGTTCTGTGTCTCACTTCTTCTGAACATCTCAGTTCAAAGAGGCTGATGCACTTCTAAGGCACGGCCGTGAAGGGATGCTTGATGCTGGACTAACTCCATTCTAGTTCCCGCTGTCTCTTCTGGCCCTTCTCCATCACTCTCCTTCCTTTCTGACCTGCGGCAGGACTTTCCTGTTCCACCCAGTTTATAGGTGTGTGGCCCATCCTCGTATCTGCTGGCATGTTCTCTTCATCTCCACGACTCAGCATTTGAGGTCAGTTGGTGCCAACCATCGGAGACATTCCACAGCCTACTGAGGGTGTGAGGAACGCCCAGTAGCTCTCCTGCCCAACCCTGTGGACCTCAGAGTCTGAAGCTGGCTGAAGCTGTCTTGATCCAGAAAGACCATGAACGCCTTTGTAGATGGCAAATTTTATGCCAGGAAGAGCACGCAACCATATTTACCATCCACCAGACACTGGCAAATGAGACACAGGCACCTTTGCCTTGATCTTTCTCAGATCCACCTGACTTTCTACAGCCCACATCCTCTCCAACCTCTCATGTCATTAGCCTGGAGAGAACAAAGCACAGGGTCCCTTTTACAAGATCCTCTTGTTTAATACCCAACATTCCTCTCTTTGTTGTTGTTCAATTCTAAGTCATATCCTGTTCTTTGTGACCCCGTGGATTGCAGCACTCCAGGCTTCCTTGTCCTTCACTATCTTCCAGAGTTTGCTCAAACTCATGTCCACTGAGTTGATGATTCCATCCAACCACCTCATCTTCTTTTGCCCTCTTTTCCTTCTGCCCTCAATCTTTCCCATGGATCTTCTCCAATGAGTCGACTCTTTGCATCAGGTGACCAAAGTACTGGAGCTTCAGCCTCAGCATCAGTTCTTCCCATGAATATTCAGGGTTGATTTCCTTTAGGGCTGACTGGTTTGATCTCCTTGCTGTCCAAGGGGCTCTCAGGAGTCTTCTCGAGCACCAAAAGCATCCATTTTTTTGGCACTCAGTCTTCTTTATAGTTCAACTCTCACATCCACACAGGACTACTGGAACAACCATAGCTTTACTATACGGACCTTTGTCAGCAAAGTGATGTCTTTACTTTTTTAATATGCTGTCTACATTCCTTTCTTCTCCCAACTCAGACAGTCTTCATGGCTAGAAGGGAGGCCACTTCTCTAACAGATTATAGATTCTTCTGCTTATTTTATGTATATGTTCTAATTAGACCTCAATTTCTGAAGTACATATTAGAAGAAAAATGCCTCTTGCTTGGCATTCTGGTTCTGCTGTGCTCATCTTCTCCTGGGATAATGTAGCCCTCAGGTGTGCAGCTGCCAAACTGGGGAGGGTCCTAGGATGTTGGGGGGGGCTTCCCTTATAGCTCGGTAAGTAAAGAATCCACCTACAATGCAGGAGACCCCAGTTCAATTCCTGGGTCAGGAAGATTCGCTAGAGAAGGGATAGGCTACCCACTCCAATATTCTTGGGCTTCCCTTGTGGCTCAGCTGGTAAAGAATCAGCCTGCAATGCAAGAGATCCCAGTTTGATCCCTGGGTTGGGAATATCCCCTGGAGAAGGGAAAGGCTACCCACTCAGTATTCTGGTCTGGAGAATTCCATGGACTGTATAGCCCATAGGGTCACAAAGAGTCGGACACGACTGAGCCACTTTCACTTTCATAGGATGTGTCAAAGGCAGAAGGATGCCTACTTCCTACTACCTAGAGCCTGTGAATATGTTATCTTATATGACAGAGGAGAATTGCATTCACTATGAGTTTAGTTGCTAATAAGCTGAACTTTGAAGAGAGGGACTGACTATTTGGGGTTATTAGGATGAGCCCAATATAATCAATGTCCTTAAATGTGGAAGAAGAAGGCAGCAGAGAGATGCAGCATGACCGGCTTTGAAGATGTAGGAAGAGATTTGTTGCTGTTATTCAGTCGCTAAGTCATGTCCCACTCTATGGCCCCCTGGACCGCAGCACACCAGGTTCCCCGTCCTTCATTGTCTCCCAGAGTTTGCTCAGATTCATGTTTATTGAGTTGGAGGAAGGGGTTAGAAGTTAAGGAAAGTCTCTGGAAGTTGGATGAGGCAAGGAAATGGACTCCCCCTCACCTGCCACCTAATCTAGAAAAGGAATGTAGCCTTGTTGAGACCTTGAATTTAGCCCAGTGACTTTTTTTTTTTTTGGTACTTCTGGCCGATAGAACTGCAAGATAATAAATTTGTGTTTTATAAACTGCCAAGTCATGGTAATTATACCATCAATAGAACACTAATGCAGATGAATAATAATATGGGAAGGGAAGCTGATTCCAGAGATGATATATAAAAAATTATCCTGTTATTTTGAGTTTCAGTTATTTCCAAGGAGGCCCTCACCTCTTGACCAGGGATGGAGAAAGTAGCAATGAATGAAGCATCAGAAGAGGGAGGGAGGGAATACTGTGTTCTTCTTCAGTGTGCTAAAGAGTGGGGAAAAAATGTTATCTATTAGAAGTGGTCTAAATGTGACAAACAGAATGATGTCAGCAAGACACAGTTTGAAAAGTAAGCTATGGTTCCATTTATTCTGTGTGGCAGCATAAACGTTGCAAAATTTTAATCAAGATAGAGGGCAAAACCAGAGAAACTGTAAGCACTTAATCATGATATCCTGTGGAGGACGTGCCCACCATCTCTGAATAGCTGCTGCCCCCTGAAGCATTCCACGCCTGCTGTTCCCTTGTGTTATCCTGGCTTTCTCAGCTCCAGAAGGGAACTTTTATTGGACTCAACCCCAGACAATCCAGTGATCAAAATGAATCCTCCTCAGCCCCTTTATAAATGTCAGCCTATAGCTCATCTTCATTGTTACGATTTTCTGCTATTGTGTAACAATCTTAATGTGCAGCAATTTGGATGGAGCTAGAGTTTGTCATACTGAGTGAAGTAGGTCAGACAAAGAAAGACAAATATCATATGGTATCATTTATATATGGGATATTTTAAAAAATGATACAAATGAACTTATTTACGAAATGGAAACAGACTCACGGACTTAGAAAACAAACTTTTGGTTATCAAAGGGAAAGGTATGTGGGAAGGCCAAATTAGGAGTCTGGGCTTAATGTATACACACAACTATATATAAAAAGATAACAAAGATCTACTGTATAGCACAGGGATATCTACTCAGACATATATATATATCCCAGATGGCATAGTAAAGCAAAGTTATATGTATATGTATATATATACACTCCCTCTATATATATACTCACTTTGCTATACATATAACTTTGTTGTACACCTGAAAATAACACATTATAAGTCAACTATAACATAAAATAAAAATTTTTGAAAAGAAAGTTCTATTGAATAATGTTATTTAGAATATAATCTATCAGTTCAGTTCAGTCGCTCAGTCGTGTCCGACTCTTTGCGACCCCATGAATCGCAGCATGCCAGGCCTCCCTACCCATCACCATCTCCCAGACTTCACTCAGACTCACATCCATCAAGCCAGCAATGCCATCCAGCCATCTCATCCTCGGTCATCCCCTTCTCCTCCTGCCCCCAGTCCCTCCCAGCATCAGAGTCTTTTCCAATGAGTCAACTCTTCACATGAGGTGGCCAAAGTACTGGGGTTTCAGCTTCTGCATCATTCCTTCCCAAGAAATCCCAGGGTTGATCTTCAGAATGGACTGGTTGGATCTCCTTGCAGTCCAAGGGACTCTCAAGAGTCTTCTCCAACACCACAGTTCAAAAGCATCAATTCTTTGGCGCTCAGCCTTCTTCACAGTCCAACTCTCACATCCATACATGACCACAGGAAAAACCATAGCCCTGACTAGACAGAACTTAGTCGGCAAAGTAATGTCTCTGCTTTTGAATATGCTATCTAGGTTGGTCATAACTTTTCTTCCAAGGAGTAAGCGTCTTTTAATTTCATGGCTGCAGTCACCATCTACAGTGATTTTGGAGCCCTCCAAAATAGTTCATTTTTAATGTATGGCTTTATGAAAATCATATTTGATTGTTGGAGCATGTTAGCAATTTCAAACATTAGTTACAATAAAAAGAAAGAATGGGTTGAAAAACAGCCACCACAACTCTGGCTTGAAATAACCAGTTTGTTTTGCTCCCAGTGTCGTGGCTCAGGAACGGGGAAGCACTCAGCTGAGTGATTGTCTCTGACCTACAGCAAGTGGCTGGAATCTGGGGTTGGAGAATGAGCATCCTGGAGGCCCCCTTCAGCTCCCCGGTGCTGGGGCTGATTCTTCCTGGTTCTGTTACCTCAGCGGGGTCTTTCTCCAGAGTGCTTACCCATGGTGTCTCTGTTTGGCTGGGACTTCTCAGGCCACAGAGGCTGGATTTGCAAAGTTTGTTGTTATTGTTGTTCAGTTGCTAAGTCATGTCTGCCTCTTTGTGACCCAGTAGACTGCAGCACACCAGGCATCTCTGTCCTCCACTATCCCCCAGAAGTTGCTCAGACTCATGCGCATTGAGTCGCTGATGCTATCTGACCATCTTATCCTCTGCCGGCTCCTTCTCCTTTTGCCTTCAGTCTTTCCCAGCATCAGGATCTTTTCCAGTGAGCTGGCTCTTTGCATCAGGTAGCCAAAAGGTTGGACCTTCAGCATCCATCTTTCCAATGAATATTCAAGGTTGGTTTTCTTTAGGATTGACTGGTTTGATCTCTTTGCAGTCCAAGGGACTCTCAAGAGTCTTCTCCAGCACCCCAGGTTGCAAAGAAAACACCTTAAGATAAGTGCTCCAAGAGTTTATGCAGAAGCTGTGGGTCTTCTTAACACCTAACCTTAGAAGTGCCAGAACATCATTTCTACCACAATCTATTGGTCAAACAGGTCATTGATTTCAGCCCAGATTCAAGAGGCAGGAACTGGACTGCACTTGTTCATGAGATGAGTAGCCAAGAACATGTGGCCTTCTTCAGCCTACCCATTTTCCTGACCAGGAAGAGGCACCCTGGAGATCTTGGAACCAAGCCAGAGCCTCTCCCCCCATACAGACAGAAAAACAAAGGCCTAGAAAGATGTGGGAATCACTCAAGCTCATGTCGGGAAGCAGTGATAAGAATCAAGATTTGATCACACACCTCTTCCATGTAATTGTGGGTTCCTACAGTCGAAGTCTTTTAGCATCGTCTTGGCCACAGTAGCAATCCAAATATTGACTTCAGCAACACTGTATCGAGTACTGTGAATGTAACAGAGAATACAGGAAGAGGAGCCCCCCTTGTTTCATAATCTAGTTCAGAAGACAAGAGGGTTTTCAGCAGTGTGACCTTCAACAGGGCATTTTGTTTCTCTACACAAGAATATCCGTGGTGGTGGGGGG
>SJYQ01000210.1:685978-728434 GCA_006410935.1 Redunca redunca | reverse complement strand
GGGGGAGGGTAAAAGGAGGGGCATCATCTCTCAGCGGGGAGCTGAGGCTAAAGCTCCACACCTCCATTCTCTTAATAGGTATGGGCGTGAGCAGGATGGGGTTTTCAAGATTATAATGTGTGGCATTCTCATAAAGCCTGTGCACCCTTTTATGACATTAAACATTTTATTTCTCCCATGGCATTTGAAGCCATGTCTGTTTTTTCCCCTTATTTTATTTGTTTGGGATCTAGATTTGCTAGGTCTGATGGTATTTCTGGTAAGCTGGTTTTATTGTGTAGAAGTCATTATCTGTTAAAGTCAGGGGACAGCCCTCACCCTTCCAAAGTGGTGGATTTTACCTTTTGCTTCCTGGAAGGATGGTGTTGGGGGAAAGGAGCTCTAAACTGGAGACAGGGAATAGCAGCTGAAATTCTGATTCTGCCACCTGTTAAGTTCAAGTGTGGAATAAAGCCTTTCAGGGCAGATGCTGGTCATCTGTGTGGACTTCATGCCGGAACCAGAGGGGGAGTTTGGGACCAGCCTGGAGAGGGGCCAGAATTGCTAAAGGCCTTTTCAGTTCCTGAGATCTCAAGATATATGTTCCCAGAGGGCAGTGATTCTAAGGTTGGAAGGTTCTGAGAGCGAGGAAGGGCATGGAGTGGAGTGGAGGGCAGGGCTTAACTCATTGGCTGATGGGGAAAAGAAATACACGGGGAAGGGGCTCTTCATCCCTTTCCTTCCCGTTTGTAAGTGTCTCTGGACACATGGTTGGCATTTTAATTTCATGAACACAAACACCTTTTCACCTTAGGAAGAGACCACATGAGAGAATGCATTTATTTCCTCCTACAATCACCTCTTCCTTCAGGAGGTCACAGTTTCTGGCATCAGAAAAACTCACTGTCATTCACTAGCCAGGTGACCTTGGGACAGATTACTTAAGGCCTCTGAGTCTTGGATTCCTGTTGAGTAAAATGGGGCTAATAATACCTGGCAAAGCTGGCATTAGGACTGACTGAGATAATGCATACACAGTGGGCTGGCTCTGGGCCTATGCAGGCGGGAAGCAGCGTTGCTGTTATTATTATTATTATCTGATGTTTCGTGAAGAGATGATGAGGATGGTGGTGGTGCTGATGATGAGAGCTCCAGGTACCTGAGTGGTGGCTGTGTTCCACAGCCTCTGACGTGGTCTCTTTATTGTCCCTTTTATGTGCAGGTAGGAAAACTGAGGCAGGGAGAACTTAAATAATTCACTCACGTCCACAGAGCTCTGAAATTCTAGAGCAGAGGATTTCAAACAAGCAGCTCCAGTCCAGAACCCTCACCCTTAACCAGGGCGAATTCTTCATAAACATCATTTGTAGTGGTTGCCTGATTTCCGTGAAAGGGAATGTTGCATCATGTTCCTTTGCCCTGTTGTTGGATGTTTTGAGTGTTGCCCCTTTATTACAAACAACATGCTCTGAGCATTTTTGGGTAGATGACTCCTTCTGTGTTTCATTTCTTCAGAACATGTTTCCCAAAGTCTGTAGTCGAGTGAAAGTCGCTCAGTCGTGTCGGACTCTTTATGACCCCATGGACTATACAGTCCATGAGGCTCTCTAGGCCAGGCTGCTGGAGTGAGTAGCCCTCCCCTTCTCCAGGGCTCTGCCCAACCCAGGGACTGAGCCCCAGTCTCCTGAGTGCAGGCAAATCCTTTACCGGCTGAGCCACAGGGAAGCTCAAAGCCTGTAGGGGCGGTTTCAAATCGCATTCTTGCTCCCTGATTTGGGTGAAGGGGTGGGATGGATTGAAATGAAAAGGAGCAACAGTCTCTGGTTTTCTAAACCCGCCCTGTTTTAGGCGGGTTTCTAAACCCACCCCCAACTCAAGGGTGTTGGATCCGGACCCAAAGCATCCTTGAAGAAGGGAGCGATAGAATAAAACTAATACTGAAGGGGTAGAGCCTGTGCACAAGGACGTGTAGAAAAGAGTCCGAAAGCAGAGGAACGGTGCAGAGGCGGGTGGATAAGCGGGTAGCAGGGCTGTCTTCTCGTGGAGGACATGAGGGAGTCAGACACAGCGGCTGCACACTCCTCAGCGGCCGTGCCGAGTGCTTATGAGGAAGGGATCCACAGCTGTGGGAATGCTGATAATCGGACAGTTTTTTCCTTGGCTCTGAAATGGAAACCTGGAATAATTGTGTTTGCCTTAATCATAGTAGTCAAAGTTTTGCATTTAAAAGGTATTTTTCCTCATCCAGTCTTCAATCTTCTTCTTTTTTTTTTTCAATTTTCTTTTAAGTAGCTCATGCTCATTATAAAATAAAATAAAACCAAACATTGCTGAAATGTACAAAAGAAAAAAAAATGGTCCTCTTTATCACTTACTTTAGAGATAACTGTGACACACTTTGGGCTATATATATATATATATATATCTTCATATACATTTTCTCCCTCTGCATATGCAAATATAAATAAGAATTTATATATGCAAGTTTTAAATTGGAAGCATAAGAAGGATACAATTGTGTCTTTTGGGGGTAACTTCCTATGTTTAGGGCTTTCCTGGTGGCTTAGATGGTAGAGAATCTGCCTGCAATACAGGAGACCCAGGTTTGATCCCTGGGTTGCGAAGAGCCCCTGGAGAAGGGAATGGCAATCCACTCCAGTATTCTTGCCTGGAGAATCCCATGGACAGAGGATCCTGACGGGCTACGGTCCATGGGGTCACAGAGACAGACATGACTGAGTGACCAACACTTCCTGTGTCAGAGCTACGTGTCTTTACATATGCTTTTCAAAGAGCATTTCCTTGTTTTTCTTTTTTAATTGGCTCCCTAACTTGGTCTTAACCATATGTAAGCCCTTTCCCTTATGTCAAAAATTAAGATGAACAAGTTGAGGCCAAAAAGCGGAAGAGCTATGGCTGGCTTGAACCCAGGTATCGTAAATTCTAGTCCAGGACTCTCTCTTCCACACACGTAGCACCCTTCTTTTATTTTCTATCATCGTGCTTTAAAACTTTATCCATTTGGCTCTTCCAGGTGTTAGTTGCATCCAGCACTCAGGCTCTTGGTTGTGGCATTTGGGATCTAGCTCCCTGGGTTTGATTAAACCCAGTTTTCTGACTAGGAATTGAACTGAGGTCCCCTGCATTGGGAGTCTTAACCACTGGACCTCCAAGGAAGTCCCATTTTATCATCATTCTTTTATCATGAATCTTGGGATAAATGTATGAGAAAAATGGTATCATCTTTATCACTGTTAATTTGGAAAGCTTTCTTTTTTTATTGTGTTCTCCAGCTTCTTCCTGAATCCTGCCTAGTAAGTCTTCTGCCACCAGTCCAGATATTCTCAGAGACCGTAGACACTGTCCAGGGATGGCAAACAGTTCAGAACCCAGGAAAAAGGATACCTGGATTCCTGCCGCCAGTCACGCTCATGAAAAGTTTTAGCCTTGAGGCAGCCAACAGAGAAAGGTTTCATAAAACCATCTTTAGCCTTTCTCCTCCCTGAGAAAACAGGACCTGGGTAGAGTTATGTATGTTTCTTGGGAAGTGGGCTAATCAGAATTCCAGAGGAAAGTCTGAATTCCAGAATTCGGGGGAAAGAGCAGACCTGGCCGTGATCCTGACTTGGGTTCAAGTCACATCCATTTCACCGGGAGGCTGGGCGACTTTGGGCAAATTGTCAGATGTGCCTGAGCCTTTGCTGTCTTGTCTGCCCATAAGCTGGGAATGGCCTCTGTGCCTTTTACTGTTTTTGGCTGAGCCCTGTGTAAATATCCAGGTACCAGCTGGGTCCAGTTATGTAACCTCACTTCCCAGGGCCAGAACTAGTTGGACAGAGAGAAGCTTGCTGAGCTAGGAAACCTGGAATCCTGGATTTCATTGAGTCAAGATTTTTTTTTTTCCTCCATCACTGTAAGGAAAGGTGATTTCAGTAGCCCACCATCATGTGGATGATATAGACCTAGGTAAACCTGACCCTCTGTCTCAATATTTTTCTGCTTATTGTGTGTTCTTAGCTAAACCCTTTATGCTTTCTTCAAACTCAGACTTGAACTTGATTCTCTCTGGTGCTCCTTCCTTCCCCTACAAAGCTGTGCATGATCCCTCGAGGGAACACCCTGAAGGTCAGCCTATCGGGCTGCAGCAATCATTGGGACTTATCGCCCTCCCCACCATCCCTTGGAGAGTTACTCTTCGTGCACAGTAAACCTTAGGGAGAAGACAGGGTTCTCCCCATTCGGTGGGATTTCAAGCTGAAGTGTTGTAACCAACCTCTATGCTTTTGTTGCTGCCTGTTTCAATAACAGGGCACCACAATTAAAAGCTTGTTTGTTTCAATTATAAAACTACTATATGCACATATAAGAATGTTTAGAATACAGAGGGAGGAAAGTGAAGGAAAACATCACCCATAGTTACACCACGTTCAGTAATCACCATTAACATCTCAATAGTTCCTTTTAGTAGCTTTTCTACATGGTACACATTTAGCCACTTTATTGTGAAATATAATAGACATATGGACAAATGTGTAAAACATTACAGACAGTTTCATCAGTAATTAAGCAATACCCATCTACCCATCACCCAGGTCAAGGATTCGAATATTGCCTGCATTCCGCAAGCCCTCCCCTAACACACTCACCATTTCTCCATTTGCCGTCTTAGCCACCCTTCATTTCTAAAAGTAGCCATGACTCTGACCTTTATGCTAATCAAGCCCTTTATCTTTTTTTTAAATAGTTTTCACACCTATGTAGCCTTAGACTGATTTTATTTTTTGACTGGTGGTGATGGATTACCTAACATCTGACACATCTCATTAAGCTAGGTAGAACTGATAATTCTTCTTTGGTCGAGGGCAGAATTGGTCATTTGCTGGTCCACAGTTTTATTCAAATTTTAGCTGCAATCACAATGCAACCTCTAAGGACCTATGACAGGTCAGAGACTCTGTTAGGCTCCAGAGTTCCAGCATAAACTGTGTCCTGGCAGCAAAAAGCTCTTAATCTATTTGCCTGGCCCCAAATGAAGCTTCAGTCCTACCATCATGAATCACAAGTGGATGCTTCCTTACGGCACAAGTGCATGATAAACACTCTCCTTTCCATGTGATTCCCTCTGGTGTACCTAGCCTGGACTGCTGCTTTCTGTCCTTTGAATCTTTGGCACTTGTGTGAGCATATTCTTTTACTTTTTTCCCAGTTGGCCCAAAACCTTGCAGGCTTTTCCTAAGGTATCCTTGAAAAAGTTACGTGCTGAGTTCATCCTGGGTGAAAGGAGAACCTTTTAGGCAGGGGGTGCGGGGAGAGAGAGAAAAAGAACAAATGTCTCTTAAGCTGTGTGTAACTTTGGATCTTGCCTTCCTTGCAGCACCCTAGCCAAATGCTCGCACCATCTCCATTCTGAGAGTGTGGAAGCCAGCTCAGGGAGGGATGTGGTGTGCCCAGGGTCCCTCCGATGGGGAGGTGGGCAGCATCGGGATCAGAACCTGAATCTGAGAGGCTCCGGTAACCTTGATGGAGCAGCTGAGAGCGCTTGTCAGCGGATGGGCTCCCTGGAGTGCACATCTGCGTTGCCCTCCTGAGGCGGTCATAACCTTTGTGGCACCATGGACCCATTTTGTGGAAGACGCTGACACTTTTTCCAGGGACTGCGGTGGAGGAGGGATGGTCTCAGGATGATTCAAGTGCATTATGTTTATTGTGCATTTTATTTCGATTATTATTACATCAGGTCCATCTCAGATCATCAGACATTAGACCCTGGAGATTGGGTACCCTGCGCTAGCGTACGGCATTGAGCAAGAGAAGTCAGTGCTCTCACGTGTGTGATGGTGTGCTTCAGCGTGGGGTGAGGGAAGAGTTCAATGGGATCACGATGGTGTGCGCTTAGCCCAGGGCCTGGCTGGTATTTAGTACTCAGTCAATAGTAGCTAGAGGACAGAGTCAGACAGACCCCTGGGGAGGCTGTGACAATGGAGAAGAATGCTACTGTGGGGCAGGATGGTTAGTGCTGAGGCTGCCAGGGCTGTGAAAGCGTCAGCTCTGATGCTCACCTCTTGTAAATTCCCATCCGCCCACCTCCGTGCCTGAAACGCTGGATTGGGGAACCTCAAGGTCCGACATAATGACATCTGTCTCCATTCTGGGGTGGACTTTTTTTTTCTTTCTCCTTTCTCTTGAATTGCTCTCTGAGACAAAAAAAAAAGTAAAATATGCAAACTGCCCCAAATTGCACTCAACATACGCTGAATAAATATACACCCGCAGAAGCATATGTTCAATGGCTGCTTTTCAAAGCCAACTAGCTTATAAAATCATTCTTCACGCAGAGTCTGGGTGATCAATAAGAAGGTGCAGCGTGAGGACGCAGCCTTAAGCTGCAAATTGAGTTTTTAGTTACAAAGGACAAGGAAGGAAAACCAGCCAGTGAAATCCAGCAGGCACTGGAGAGCCTGCGTCCCCAGCCTATCCTATTGAGGGCCTGTGGCCCCTCTATGTCTAGCTCTTGATGACTTCAGGAGTGGGTAAGAGGGGGTTCTTTGGAGTCAAGCTTGGTAGGTTTAAATCCTGACTCTGCCACTTGCAGTGTCATATTGGGACAAGTTGCCTTAAGCTCTTTGTTCTAGTCTCCGAGTATCGAAAAGGAGGTTTTATAATAGTACCCACCATTCATGGTCATTGTGTAAAGTACAGCCAAAGAGGTAAGGAAACAGACTCGGCTGCTAGATTTTCTGTCTCTGTCATCTACTTACTACAGGCTGTGTGGCCTTGGGCAAATCAATGAACCTCTCTGTGCCTCAGTTTCCCCATCTAAGTGTGCGTAATAGACTCTACCACCGAGGGTTGCTGCGAGGAAGGGACGAGTTAATGCATGTTCAATTCTTCAAATGGGACCTGGCTCCACAGTAAGTGCTCGGGTCAAGTCCAAGACCATTTTCCCCACGTCCTCCCTTGCACACGGGTCTGTAGCAGGCAGACCTTCTCAAAATGCCCTTTGGCTCTGTGCCATTCACAGAGAAAAGAGAATGGGAGGCTTCTGAAAACTAAAAGGTATCTAAGCATCTATGGTGTGGACCTAGAACAAGTCATCTCTTCTTGCCAAGCCTGCTTCCCATCAGTGAGTGGTGAAAATAATAGTGTTCAGTTGGCTAGAAAGTTGGTTTGTTTTTTTTCTGTAAAATGGTATGGAACAAACTTCTTGGTCAACCCATTACATCCTTTTCTGAGTAGTTGGGGAGACTTGATAAGATAATACACCCTAGCAATGTGCCTGGCATGTGACGAGAACATCATCAACGTCCATTTCCCTCCCGGCACCCGAAGAGCTTCCCTGGTGGCTCAGATGGTAAAGAATCTGCCTGCAATGCAGGAGACCTGGGTTCGACCCCTCGGTGGGAAAGATCCCCTGGTGGAGGGGGTGGCAGCCCACTCCAGTATTCTTGTGGAGAATTCCATGAACTGAGGAACCTGGCAGGCTGCAATCCGTGGGGTCGCAGAGAATCAGACGTGAGTCACTAATACACATGCCCTAAAGACACAAAGTGTCTAAACCCCGGGGCCAGTGGTTAGCCTCCCGACCTTGACAAGAGGGCCTTCTTCACGGAGTGTCCCCGTCAGCCTGGCAGGTGCTGTGCTGGGCTGGCACAGACCTAAGCCTGTCACCCACCCCACACCTGCTCACCGTGTGATTTTGCCAAGCCCTTGGGCACCTCACACCTCAGGGTCCTCTTCTTCCAATGGGATCTGAGCCTCTATGTTGAGCCCCGTGACACTGGAGCAGGATAACGAGCAGAAGAGTACTTTAGAAACCTGGACACGTGTGTGCAGGTGGCAGACCGTGACCTGCCATCTCAGCTCTGCCCCCGACTGGCCCAGTGGCCCTGGGACAGGTGACGACAGCTGCCTGGGCCTCGTTTCCTTCTCTGGAAGATAAGAGTGGTGGTACCCACACCTCCAGGCTGGGGCCAGCAGTGTGAATGAATACTCATCACACACTGAGAACAGGGCCTGGCACACAGTGAGCGCTATTAAATGTTAGCTATTATTATTATTAATGAGATATACGGAGGCTGTTTATTATCATCACTAGACAGTTATTGAATAGACATTCATCAGGACCGCTGGCAGATTTTCTTGGGAGAGTATTTCCTGGCCTCTCTTCTGGTAATTTGCAGTGTTTCTCTGTACCATATAGGAAGCCTTGAGGACTGTAAGAAGGTGTACGCTGGGACTTCCTGGGCAGCCCAGTGGTGAGGTCTCCACACTTGCACTGAAGGGGCACCAGTTCGATCCCTGGTCAGGAAACTGAAATCCAGCATGCTGCCCAGCATGACCAAAAAAAAGAAAAAAGAATGCATGTGTTTATTTTTTCTCCCCATGCCTCTCCACCTTGGAATAGATGCTCCTTGAGAGCTGGGGCTAAGGGTTTGTACACGTGATGGCCTGGAGGGCAGCTGGCTTTGAATAAGGGTTTGCTGAACTGAACCCCCAGCCCATGCAGGGCTCCCGAGAGTTGCAGAAGGCATGGCAACTCCCCCCAGAAAGATGCCCAGGCTGTAGAGTGAGCTCCGAGCAATGTTCTCAAGCCACTCTCTCTAGAACAACCTTCTGCATGGATCCCCAGCTCAGGGGCCACTGACTCTCAGAACCTACCGCCTGACCTCCCTGGGGATCCCTGTCAGCTGCTTGCAGAGAACCACAGGAGGTCCAAACTGGAAGACCAGCTGCCAGCTTTCTCACTGCACAGAGGGGAAGACTGAGAGCCAGAGAAGGGAAGTGCTCAAAGTAGGGATTGTAACCTGCCTCTCCTAACTCCCAGGGCTCCTCTGATGGGAAAGGGAGGCGGCCATAAATTCGCACAGCCGGCCCCAAACAGCATGTCGTAAGCAAGCCCACCCATGCATTTGACCGCTGCTAGACTGCCTGGTCTCGTGGCGCCTCGCTGCTGTGCTGCACTGATGTTGGGTTCATGAGCTGAAGGGGTTTTTGTGTTGTTTATGTTTGGCCGTGCGGGTCTTGGTTGTCCTGTGCGGGGTCTTTTGTTGCGGCATGCAGGCTCTTCGTGGCAGCACACGGGATCAGTTCTCTGACCATGGATCACACCTCAGCTCCCTGTATTGGGAGCATGGAGTCCTAACCACTGGACCGCCAGGAAAGTCCCTGAGCTGAAATTTTGCAGCCCCACTGCACTGTCAGATGACAGTTAGCATTTTTTAGTGATAGAGTGTTTTCCAGAAGGGCCTTATCTGTTCCATCTTCCCGTCAGTGAGAGGATTACTGTGTGCTCCGCCACCCAGTCACGTCAGACTCTTTGGCGACCCCAGAGACGGTATCCCACCAGGCCCCTCTGTCCATGGGATTTCCCAGGCAAGGATACTGGAGAGGGCTGCCATTTCCTCCTCCAGGGGATCTTCCCGACCCAGGGATCGAACCTGGGTCTCTTCCATCTGCTGCATGGGCAGGCAGATTCTTTACCACTGAGCCACCTGAGAAGCCCTTAATAAAGTATTTTTTAATTAAGGTATGTACATTTTTTCTTCTTTTTTTTTTAGAAATAGTGCTATGGCACACTTAATAGACTGCAGTATATTGTAAATATAACTTTGATATGCACTGAAATATCAAAAATCTTCGTCTGGCTTGTGTTAGTGAGATATTCACTTCATTGCATTGTCCTGGAACAAAATCCTCAGTATCTCCAGGGTCTGCCTACATTAGCATTTCAGCATTATTCTTGAGCATAAGCCAAGCATAAGCCTGTCAGGGTTTACCCACTTCCTCCAGTTGGTCTAAACTCTCCTGCAGGTCAGGGACCATTACAGTCTATTTCTTTGTGTCTCCATACAACAAGAGTGATGTGGTGAGCGGAAAGAAGCATGGACTTGGAGTCAGATACACCTGGTGGCTCAGTAAAAGATGCACCTGCAATGCACGAGACCCAGGTTCAATCCCTGAGTCAGGAAGATCTCCTGGAGAGGGAATGGCCGCCCACTCCACTATTCTTGCCTAGAGAATTCCATGGACAGAGGAGCACGGTGGCCTACAGTCCATGGGGTCATAAAGAGACAGACACGACTGAGCGACCCACACTTTCACTTTACAGACCTGTGTTTGCACCCCGGCCCTACTCTTGGAAAGCTGAATGATATGGGAAAAGCACTTCTGGCCTCCAAACCAGTTTTCTCTTCTGCAAAATTAGTCTAATGACAGCAGGCTCTTGGATCGTGGTCTTTAGCAGAGTAGACCAAGGAAAATACCTCGTGCTTCGCCTGCAGTAGGTGTTCAAAGCGTTTGAATTTCCTTTCTCGTGTCTTCAGTAAGAACGTGTTGAAACTGCACAGATGGCTGACATGTGGAGAGAATGGCCTGTTGGTATTTCACTGGAACTCAAGCCAAAACGAAGCAACAGAACCAGACATTTTATTACATTCCAAAAATATTTACCAAGCATCGAATATTGAGTGATCATCATCATAATAACTAAACTTTTATAACAACTGACATTTTACCCTGTACCAGGCTCTATGTAAGAGACATTAAATGTCTAACTCCCCACTCCCACACCACCCCCCTACACACACACACATATAGCAATTCTATCAGGTAGATAGGATTAGGCTCATTTTATATTGAGAAAATTAAGGCTTAAAATGTTAATGAAGTGACTGTTAATACATGGCTGGCTAAGTGGCAGCACCAGGTGGGGTTCCGGCCTGACACCAAAGTGGACACGGGGTATGCGCTGGACGGTGGGGCGGTGCTGACAAGTGGAAGCTGTGTGTGTTACACTCTGTCCTGAAATAGCCCGTAGGCTCAGAAGGAGACAGACTGTGAACCAGAAACCATCCGGCCTGGCAGAGCAAAGTTTGTGCTAGAAGAATAATTAACGTGGGAGAAAAGGAAAAAAAATGATTCTTGCTCACTCCAGGCACCAAAAGGAAGTCAGGACTTCTACATGGGGATTTCTCATCTGTGATGGTCCCCAGAGTTCCCAGCAACCTCTGGAGGCCATGATTTATTATCAAGTCCATTATAAAATGGGGAGGCCGGCATCAGAAAGGTGTGGTGACTTGCCCAAAGTCACAGGGCTAGGAAGCAGCAACATCCAGATTAGACTATTTCTTTCTGTTTCTTCAACATCCCTCTCCTTCTTGAGCTCAGGAAGCCATCTGCGGAGGGGGGCTATTTATGCTGTAACTTAGAGGATGCGTAGGATTCTTTAGGAAGAGGAGGGCGGGCCCGGATGAGGGCATAGCATGGACAGAGATGCTGCAGTTGGACACTGCCTAGAACGGGCACTGCTGGGCATGGGCCCACGTGGTTTCTGGATGCAGGTAGGACAGATGCGGCCTGACGGTGTTTTGGGGCAGCATGCCTAAAAGCCCTCCGAGGGCCTGAGGCAGGTGGGCTCTGCCTTCTTCCCGTGCAGGGAAGTCCGAGGCCCCCGGTGGAGCTTACCCTGCCCAGGGCTATTGACCCCTGCAGTTCTTTTCTGCCTGCCTGCCCTCCTCCCTCCACGTCAGCACTGCAGCCCAGCACAAACTGAGCGGCAGCTGAATTGACACGAGTTGATTAAAACTCCCAGTAATTATGGGCTCTCCACTGGCCCGGTTGTCCAAATCAATGTCGGTAGTAATAGATGGGCAGGCCGGCCCTGTTGACAGACTGAGGCTGAGTGGGGAGGGGCCCGGGACATGGAGCTTCCCAACTCACTCCCCTTCTGGGCAGTTCTCCCCAGGCCTCCAGGGACAAGGAGCGGCAGGCCCACTCAGTCTCCAGTCTAAGGGGTGTGTGCGTGCGCGCTCAGCCACTTCAGTCTCGTCCTACTCTTTGTGACTCAGAGTGGGTTGCCATTGCCTTCCCCAGGGGATCGTCCCAGCCCAGGGATCAAACCCAAGTCTCCTGCAATGCGGGCAGACTCTACCGCTGAGCCACCGGGGAAGCCCAATCAAAAGGGTGGTTCTTACTGAAGGACTCAGCTCCTGTGATCCTCTGTAACCTCAGTGGCAAAATATCTGAGAGGTGCCTCTGAGCTTTGTTGTGGGGATTTGGAGAAACAGCACATGGGAGATATGCGGCACCTGGGAGGCACTCCGTAAACACCCGTTTCATTTCCTTCCTGGCTTCCTTCTCTCTCTCTCCCTGTTCCCAGGATCCTGTATCTCATCTGTGTATTCAGGACTACGCTGTGGCATCCCAAGTCATAACTCATCACAGTGACCTTTCAGCAGGGTTCTAAGAATCCTTGTGCAGCCCTAGCCAGTCTGACCCACTGGGGACGTCACAGGCCGCCTCCACATGGGTCAGGGGAAGGGAAAGTGTGAGTCACATCAGTCCACCCCATGGACTGTAGCCTGTCCATGGGATTCTCCAGGCAAGAACACTGGAATGGGTTGCCATTCCTTTCTCCAAGGGATCTTCCCGACCTAGGGATTGAACTCTGGTTCCCCACGCTACAGGCAGATTCTTTACCATCCGCAGTGGTGAAGAACCCACTTGCCAATGCAGGAGACATAAGAACTGTGGGTTTGGTCCCTGGGTTGGGAAGATCTCATGGGGGAGGGCATGGCAACCCGCTCCAGTACCCTTGCTTGGAGAATCCCATGGACAGAGGAATCTGGTGGGCTACAGTCCATAGGGTAGCAAAGAGTTGGACATGACTGAAGTGACTTAGCATGCACGCACGATGGAACTGGATGTGGGTCAGGGGAAAGAGCACCTCATTAAAATCAGGGAACCCTCCGCAGTGGGCCTTGCTAACTCCCCCTTGCTGCATGACCTTAGGCAAGTCACTTGGCCTCTCTGGGCTTTAGTTTCCTCATCTGAGTGAACAGAATGATACTGGACCTACCGTAACAATGTTGGGAAAAGCAAAGCTTGCCTGTGGCAATATTCTGCCTACTCTCTGCATGTAACAGGTCCCCTTCCGTTGTTTCTTGGATATGTTTCCTACTTGGGGTAAAGCAACAAGGTGTCTACAATAGGAGTTACCATTTTTTGAGCACCTGCCATCATGGCAGGTATGTGGCAGGTACATGATCTGGTTTGGTTCTCTCACAAGCCCAGAGAGGTGAGAGAGACTCTCTTCAGTGGAGCCTGCGGCTCGGGGAAGCCAGGGCACACAGGAAGGCGGTGTTGGATCAGCTTCACTCGAAGCTGTGAGGGTGCTCCGTGACTGCCAGCGTGCTCAGCCTCTCATTCCTGTCTGAGCTCACGGATGTTGTTGTCTCATTTAATCTTGACCATGGTCCTATGGTGCAGCGCTACTGTTAGGAGGCAGCACTGTCCCCAGGAGGTGGTGCTGCCATTCTGCTGGCACTTGGCAATGAGAGAGAGCAAGTGCTGGTAGAGGCCTTGGAGGAGGATGAAGCTTTGCCCATGATTAGGCAGGTTCAGGGGCATTCCTGTGATTTCTTAAAGCATTGTTGTTTAGTAAGCAAGTCGTGTCTGACTCTTTGCGACCCCATGGACTGTAGCCTGCCAGGCTTCTCTGCCCAAGGGATTTTCCAGGCAAGAATACTGGAGTGAGTTGCTATTTCTTTCTCCAGGAGATCTTCCAGACCCAGGGATTGAACCTGTGTCTCCAACATTGGCAGGCAGATTCTTTATTGCTGAGCCACCAGGGAAGGCCTTCTTAAAACATGCTCCCTCAATATAAGGAAATTCTCCATTTTCTTCTGAAATACTTCGGACCTAGTTCTCCCCTGTTCAAGATCCACAGTTGCTTTGATAAACACCAAGCAGCTCAGAGCTAATAGTCTTCTCTAACTGGCTATCGCCCAATTCTTTTATTTTATAGGGAGGAAACAGACTCAGCGGGTGGGATGTGCTTGCCCGAGGCCATCCAGCAAGAGACCAAGGCGGGGCAGAACTGGAATTCAGTGTTCTGGAGAGCTATTCCCCTGTATCTGTTGAGGGCTTGTAAGGATCTGGCTTCTTATCTCCAACATCCCATCTGCCTGCAGCTTCCACTTTGAGGATGGTTTTCTCACTACCAGTCTTCCCAAGGAAGAAACTGAGGCTCAGAGAAGCCACTTGAAGAGTTCAAAACGATAGCCAGTAAGAGGCTGAGTCTAAGCTGGCGCGGCTTCCATTACCCCTCTGTGCCTCTCATGTCCCAGGTTGTAGAAAAGAATGGAGGTACCACACTTGTGTCTCCCAGGGTTGGAGGGCAGGGTTCGTCCTCCAGTGCCACTAGAAAATGCCCCAGGCTTAGCCACTTATTCAGTCAGCCCCAGGAAAAGTTATTCTGTTTTGTAAGTTGGTTGTTTTCCCTTCTGCTTTAGAACAGCTGGTCCACCTTCTAGACCTGGGGGTGGGGTGGTGGAACAGCTCATTACAAATTTTGTGCTCGGAGCAATTTGCATTCCATAATTAATGAACATTAAAATGCATAATTACAAACAGAAACAAATGGCTTGGTGCTGATGAAAAGTCAGGCTGGGAAGGAGCCAGAGCAGGCACGGGGTGGAGGAGGAAGCTGGAGAGAGCAGGGCAGTGCCAGCCTGTGAGGGAAGCAGCTGGGAAACCCCCAGCCCTCCCCTCTCAGATCCCCAAGGCTTTAAGACTCAGGGACCCAGGCCCAGGATCTTCCTGTGGTTTCTCTTCTGAGATGGAGCAGAATGGAGGCTGGGAAGCTCTGGAGCCTGGCTGGCCTAGGTTAGGCCCCAAGCTCTGTCTCCTACTTACTATGAGACCTCAGGCAAAGGAGAATACTGCCAGAAATGGGGTCATCGGCAGCTGGACCTGCCCCCTCTCTCCTGCCCACTTCTGGTTCCACAGAGCCTGCCTCCCAAGGCTGCTGCTGTGAGCTCCAAGGAAGTACTTAGAGATAATTGAATTCACTTACTTCAGTAATCTCTTCTAAGTAGCAAAGCAGATCACTCCACTCCTCTGCCAATAGACCTCCAGTGCCTTCTGGTTACACTTAGAATAAACTTGAGGTGCCTTCTCATGACCAGAGTCCAAGGTTAGCAACATTTTTGTATAAAGGACCATGCAGTGAAACATTTTAGACTTTGCAAGTCACGTGTGGTCCTTTCCTCATCATCATCTTTAAAAACAAACAAGCAAAACCCTTTTAAAATGTAAAGAGATTTTTAGCTCTAGAGCTGTGCAAAATAGGCTGCGAAGGAGTGGATTTCTTTTCTCTGTTTCTCCCACTAAAAACAACTAAAGCCTCCAGAGGTGATACATGAAACAAATTAAGACTGTGGGCTTCCCAGGTGGCGCTAATGGTCAGGAATCCTCCTGCCAGTGCATGAGACTCAAGGGATGTGGGTTCGATCCCTGGGTCGGGAAGATCCCCCAGCATAGGAAATGGCAACCCACTCCGGTATTCTCGTCTGGAGAATTCCATAAACAGAGGAGTCTGGCGGGCTGCAGTCCATGGGGTCACAAAGAATCAGACACGACTGGGCACACCCAAGACTGTGAAAGGTGGAGAGAAGGAGGCAGGTCAGTTTAGGGGCTTTGAGACCAAGGAAGACATGTTGGTCATTCCCTGCGTTTTCTTTTTGCCTCATGTCCCAAGCTTGGAGTTGAAGGAGCCAGCAACCAAGAAATAAATGCCTGTAGATAGACAAAAGCAAACAAAAAGCAGAAAACCTCCACAAAAAAATCAAATAAAACAAAAAACACTCAAAAGCCTGCTTTCTTCAGCCAGAGTATTAGGAAAAGGGAAGCCAACCAACATAGAAGATTTTAGGCACTGACCATTGTATTCTAGCCAAACATCACAGAAAAAATAAGTAAATAGCAACAACATGCCTATTCCCCACCCATGCTAATAAAGGTCAAGTGTTACTGCTAAGTCGCTGCAGTCGTGTCCGACTCTGTGTGACCCCATAGACGGTGGCCCACCAGGGTCCCCCATCCCTGGGATTCTCCAGGTAAGAACACTGGAGAGGGCTGCCATTTCCTTCTCCAGTGCATGAAAGTGAAAATTGAAAGGGAAGTCGCTCAGCCATGTCCAACTCTTAGCGACCCCATGGACTGCAGCCTACCAGGCTCCTCTGTCCATGGGATTTTCCAGGCAAGAGTACTGGAGTGGGGGTGCCATTGCCTTCTCCGAAAGGTCAAGTAGGGAACTAGATTTCATCTTTAGCAGGCTATACTGAGACAGTTTGCCAACCCAGTCCTCCCTGCCTGCTAGCAGGGTGTCAGAGCAGGTCAGGTAAAGAGCCAGGACTTTAGTCCCCACGGAGAGGTAATGAGCAGCCCTCCTAACTCTATCCAAGGTCCGTCCAGTGTCAGTGGAGACTAAATGAAGAGCCTGGACGTCACCCTCAACCTTCAGTAATATGCTGCTCTCCCAAGCCTGCCGAGGTATTCCCAGAGGATGCTAGTAGAAAGTCAGGGCCATTGATCAGTAGTGATGAAGCCACTCCTCCTCTCCACCCACCTGGCGTCGGTGGGGAACAGAGACTCTGCACACCTACTCTTCCCATCCAGGAGGGCATCAGCAGAGTCCCGTAGGGAGGCAGATTCCCTCCACTCCCAAGCACAACAAGGAGGACCCTTCCCTCTTGGGTATCCGTGGAGGCCCAGTGGGGAAACTGGAGTTCTGTCTCCTCCTGACAATTACCAGCTGTGTCTCCCCTTTCCCCTGCTGGAGCGGTGTCAGAAAAAGCCAGATTAAAAAAAGATATCTTTAAGATTCAGAATTTTAAAAAATAATAACATAATGCTGCAAAAGTCTAGGTTTCCTTTGGGAATCACTTGTCATACTAAGAATAAGAACTAGGGAGATCTCAAACAGAATGAAAAAAGACAGCCAGTAAATGCTGCAACCAAGATAACAGAGATATTAGAATTATCTGATGAATATGCTGGGATAGCCCTAATAAAAATGCTTAAACAAGCAGTTATAAGCACAGATTTTTAAAAAAAAAGACAGGAGAGAGGGAGAAAATCTCAACAAAGAACCAAATAATATAAAGGAGAAGCAAATGGAAACTATGTAACTGAAAAATACAATAAATGATTTTTAAAAATAAAGCAGTGGATTGACTCACCAGCAGAATGGAGAGGACAAGGAAAATAATCAGTGAACTGAAAGAACAATAGGAATTACCCGCTCTGAACATCAAGAGAAAATAGATTGCAAAAGAAAATGAACACAGTCTCATGGGCCTGTAGGACTGGGAAAAAAGATCTAACATTTGTGTCACTGGAATCCCAGAATAAGAGAAGAAACAGCAGGACTGAAAAAGTACACAAATGAACAATGGCTAAAAACTGCCCTGATTTAGCAAAATGAATCATTCTACAGATTCAAAAAGCTGAGAAAACTCAAGGATAAACACACAAGTCCACACCAACACATCATAGGCAAATTTCTGGAAAATGTCTTTAAAAAAAATCTTAAAAACAAGGAGAGAGAAATGACATCTACAGGGGAAAAACCATTTGAATGACAGTGGATTCTCATAAGAAATCATGGAGGCCAGAAGGAAGTGGCATAACATTTTGCAAGTGATGAATAGGAAATAGATCTGTCAACCCAGAAGCCTGTGTCCTATAAAATAGTCCTTCAGGAATGAAGGATAATGAAGATATTCTAGGATGCAGGAAAACTAAGAAAATTTGGCACCTGTAGATGTTTAAATAAATGCCTAATGAAAGTTACCAAACAGAAAGGCAATCATAAAAGAAAGAATCTTGGAACACTGGAAGGGAAGAAAGAACACAGTTATCAAAAATACAGGTAATTGCATTAGACCTTTTTTCTCTTCTTGAGTTATCTTCATTGTGTTTTTATGATTAAAGCCCAAACAATAGCAATATCTGATGTGCTTCTAAATACAGTGCACCCAATATCCCCAGGTTTCACATCCACAGATTCAACAACCTCAGATGTAAATTTCCCAGTTGGTTGGATTTGTAGCCAGACCGCCTACAGATGTGGAGTGTCTGTAACTGTGTTCACTGTACCAGGCCATATAAAGTACTTAAGCATCAGTGGACTTTGATATCCATGTGGAGTGCTGGAACCAGTCTGCTATGGATACTGAGGGACAACTGTAGTTCTTCTACAACTGTGGAAAAATAGTTAAGAAAATTACCGCATCCTTTATGGCTCCCCACTCCAGTACTCTTGCCTGGAAAATCCCATGGACGGAGGAGCCTGGTAGGCTGCAGTCCATGGGGTCGCTAAGAGTTGGACACGACTGAGCGACTTCACTTTCACTTTTCACTTTCATGCATCGGAGAAGGAAATGGCAACCCTCTCCAGTGTTCTTGCCTGGAGAATCCCAGGGATGGGGGAGCCTGGTGGGCTGCCATCTGTGGGGTCGCACAGAGTCGGACACGACTGAGTGACTTTCACTTTCACTTTTAAGAAAATTATGTTATAAATGGGTAAGGATAAAAGGACATAAAGAGAAGTAAGTTTTCTGCACATCAATTAAACTGGTAAATATTGTCCCCAGTACACTAGGATAAGTTACGCATACTAGAACAACCACTAAAAACTATCCCAAGAGATGTGTCCCCAAACATTACAGATACATTAAAATGAAGTTCTAAAAAATGCTCAAGTAACCCACAGGAAGGTAAGGCAAAGAAAGCAGAGAAATGAAAAGCAGAGATCAGTAAACAGAAAATAAGCCAGTAGACTTAAGTTCCAAGATATCACTAATCACATTAAATATAAGTGATCTTACTACACAAATTAAAAGACTGAAATTGGCAGAGTGGTTAAAAGTCACAACCCAATTATATGCTCTCTATGAGGAATTCACTTCACATATAATGATTTAGGTAGATTTGAGAATAAATAGAAAAAAACCTATATATAGCAAACAAAAGCTGAAGTAGCTTTACTAATATCGTAAAGTAGGCCTTAGAGCAAAGAGAAGGACTCTGAATGTAATAATGAAAGGGTTGCCCACCAGGACGACATAGAAATCATAGATATTTATGCATTGAACAACAGAGCTGCACAATGTGTGAAGCAAAAATTAATTGAACTGAAAGGAAAAATAGACTAATGCACAGTTATATCTGGATCCTTCCATAACCCCCCCTCAACAACTGATAGAACAGTTAGAAAATGAACAGTGTTATAGATTAGCTTAGTAACACCTCCGACTGGAAGGATCTAGTTAACATTTATAGAAGTCTCTGCTCAGCAGCAACCGAGCACATTCTTTTTAAGTGCCTATGGGACATGTATTGAGATAGACTGTATTCTGAGCCATGGTAAAAGTCCCAACAAATTTAATGAATTTAAATCATACAGAGTGTGTACTCCAGCCACCGCAGAATCAAACTAGAGAGCAGTAATAGACAACACCTGGAATACCTAAACACCTAAACACCTGAAAAACACACAACATATTTCTAAATAATCTATGGGTCGAAGAGGAAGTCTCAAGGGAAATTAAAAATACATTGAACAGAATGAAATAAAAAGACAGTATATCAAAATTTGAGGAACACAGCTAGCACAGTAATTCATCCTTTTCCTTAAAGTGAAAGTCTTTATATTTAATGAGGAGGAAATTTATAGCCATAAGTGCATATATTAGGAGAAAAAAGTTTCAAATGAATAATCTAAGTTCCTATCTCAAGAACCTACTAAAAGGAGAACAATAAACCCAAACCAAACAGAAGAAATCAATACAATTGAAAACAGAAAAAAAGATAAAAATCAGTGAAACAACAAAAAAGGTCATTTGAAAATGTCAAGAAAATTGAAAAAATAAAATGGCAAGACTTTTAAAGAAAAGAAGAGGGGAAACCCAAGTTTTCATCAGGAATCAAGTGTTAGTCGCTCAGTGTGTCCAACTCTTTTCGACCCATGGACTGTATCCCGCCAGGCTCCTCTGTCCATGGGATTTTCCAGGGCAGAATACTGGAGTGGGTAGCCGTTCCCTTCTCCAGGGGTTCTTCCTGACCCAGGGATCAAGCCCATGTCTTCTGCATTGCAGGCAGATTTTTTACTGTCTGAACCATTAGGAAACTTGAAGAAATAAACAAAATAGCAAGACTTTTAAAGAAAAGGGAAGACACAAGTTACCAATATCAGGAATAAGACAGATGATATGAATATAACCCTGCAGACATCAAAAAGGTTAATAAAGGACTGCGACAAATAGCCACACACATATATATTTGACACCCTAAATGAAACGGACTGTGTCCTTGAAAAATGCAAAATACGATGATTCACCCAATATGAAACAGATACTTGAATTGCCCTATAACTAATTTTCGCTGAACTGGATCTTCAGTTCAGTTCAGTTGCTCAGTCCTGTCTGACTCTTTGCGACCCCATGAATCGCAGCACGCCAGGCCTCCCTGTCCATCACCATCTCCCGGAGTTCACTCAGACTCAGTCCGTGATGCCATCCAGCCATCTCATCCTCTGTCGTCCTGTCGTCCCCTTCTCTTGCCCCCAATCCCTCCCAGCATCAGAGGCTTTTCCAATGAGTCAGCTCTTCGCATAAGGTGGCCAAAGTACTGGAGCTTCAGCTTTAGCATCATTCCTTCCAAAGAAATCCCAGGGTTGATCTCCTTCAGAATGGACTGGTTGGATCTCCTTGCAGTCCAAGGGACTCTCAAGAGTCTTCTCCAACAATACAGTTCAAAAGCATCAATTCTTTGGTGCTCAGCCTTCTTCACAGTCCAACTCTCACATCCATACATGACCTCAGGAAAAACCATAGCCTTGACTAGACGGACCTTAGTCAGCAAAGTAATGTTTCTGCTTTTGAATATGCTATCTAGGTTGGTCATAACTTTTCTTCCAAGGAGTAAGCATCTTTTANCTTTCTCCTGTACAATGTCACGAACCTCATTCCATAGTTCATCAGGCACTCTATCTATCAGATCTAGGCCCTTAAATCTATTTCTCACTTCCACTGTATAATCATAAGGGATTTGATTGAGGTCATACCTGAATGGTCTAGTGGTTTTCCCTACTTTCTTCAATTTAAGTCTGAATTTGGTAATAAGGAGTTCGTGATCTGAGCCACAGTCAGCTCCTGGTCTTGTTTTTGGTGACTGTATAGAGCTTCTCCATCTTTGTCTGCAAAGAATATAATCAATCTGATTTTGGTGTTGACCATCTGGTAATGTCCATGAGTAGAGTCTTCTCTTGTGTTGTTGGACGAGGGTGTTTGCTCTGACCAGTGCATTTTCTTGGCAAAACTCTATTAGTCTTTGCCCTGCTTCATTCCGCATTCCAAGTCTAAATTTTTCTGTTACTCCAGGTGTTTCTTGACTTCCTACTTTTGCATTCCAGTCCCCTATAATGAAAAGGATATCTTTTTTGGGTGTTAGTTCTAAAAGGTCTTGTAGGTCTTCATAGAACTGTTCAACTTCAGCTTCTTCAGCATTACTGGTTGGGGCATAGACTTGGATAACTGTGATATTGAATGGTTTGCCTTGGAGACGAACAGAGATCATTTTGTCATTTTTGAGACTGCATCCAAGTACTGCATTTCGAACTCTTCTGTTGACCATGATGGCTACTCCATTTCTTCTGAGGGGTTTCTGCCCACAGTAGTAGATATAATGGTCATCTGAGTTAAATTCACCCATTCCAATCCATTTTAGTTTGCTGATTCCTAGAATGTCGACATTCACCCTTGCCATCTCTTGTTTGACCACTTCTAATTTGCCTTGATTCCTGGACCTGACATTCCAGGTTCCCATGCAATATTGCACTTTACAGCATCGGACCTTGCTTCTATCACCAGTCACATCCACAGCTGGGTATTGTTTTTGCTTTGGCTCCATCCCTTCATTCTTTCTGGAGTTATTTCTCCACTGATCTCCAGTAGCATATTGGGCACCTAATGACCTGGGGAGTTCCTCTTTTGGTATCCGTTCATTTTGCCTTTTCCTACTGTTCATGGGGTTCTCAAGGCAAGAATACTGAAGTGGCTTGCCATTCCCTTCTCCAGTGGACCACATTCTGTCATGACCGGCCCGTCTCGGGTTGCCCCGCAGGCATGGCTTGGTTTCATTGTGTTAGACAAGGCTGTGGTCCTAGTGTGATTAGATTGACTAGTTTTCTGTGAGTATGGTTTCAGTGTGTCTGCTCTCTGATGCCCTCTTGCAAAACCTACCATCTTACTTGGGTTCGTCTTACCTTGGGCATGGGGTATCTCTTCCCGGCTGCTCCAGCAAAGCACAGCCGCTGCTCCTTACCTTGGACAAGGGGCATCTCTTTACCGCCACCGTTCCTGACCTTCAATGTGGGAGAGCTCCTCCAGGCCCTCCTGCGCCTGTGTAGTCTTAGTTGCAGCATACAGAATCTTTGATCATCATTGTAGCTTGCTGGATCTTAGTTACAGCTTGTGAGATTGAACCCAGGTCCCCTGTATTTGAAGTACAAAGTCTTAGCCATGGACCACCACGGGAAGTCCCCTATAACTTTTAAGAAAATTCAAAATGTCACTTAAAAACTCCCCTCAAAAAAATCTATAAGTTTGGATAATTTCACTGGAGATGCAGACCTCGGGGTATGTCTCACACCTTGTATAAAAATTAACTTGAAATGCATCATAGAATTAGAATTAAATGTAAAACGTAAAGCTATAACACTTCCAGAACACACACACACACACACACACACACATACATATGAGCAACTATTTGAGATTTGAGCTTGGCAAAGGGTTCTTAGATTCCAAGATATAGTTTTTATGATCCATAAAAGAGAAAATGATAACTTGGATTTCATCAAAATGAAAAACACTTGCTCTGTGAAAGCTCAGTGGAAGACGATGAGAAGACAAGTTACAAAGTGGGAACGAAAATATTTACAAACTGCGTATCTGACGAAAGTCTAATGTCTGAAATATATAAAGAACTCTCAGACCTTAAGGATGATAAGCAATCCAATTAGGAAATGAGCAAAAAACAATGAGAGACATCTCACTGAAAAGGATACAGAGATGGCAAATAAACCAAAGATGTTCAGCATCATTAGCTATTAGGAAAATGCAAATTGAAACCACAGTGGGGGTATGACTACACCCCTGTCAGGGTGGCTAAAATGAAAAAATATCCACAACATGAAATATTGACAAGGACGTGGAGAAACTGGACTGCTCATATTTGGCTTGTGGGCGTTTAAATTAGTACCACCACCCTGGAAAAGTTTGGCAGCTTCCTAAAAATATTAGATATGTAATTATCATACAACTGAGAAATTATACTCCTTGGCCTCCCCTGCCCCCACCCCAGGGGAATAAAAACTTATGTCCTCCCCAGAAACCTACACACCAGTGTGGCTTTAGGGCTTACCAGCGCAGGAGATGCAGATATGCAGATTCAATCCCTGGGTCGGGAAGATCCCTGAGAGACGAAATAACAACCCACTCCAAGTATTCTGCCCTGGGAAATTTCATGAACAGAGGAGCCTGGCAGGCAACAGTCCATGGAGATGCAAAGAGTCGGACAAGACTGAAGCAGCTAACACACACACATGCATAGTCCCTCCATACCATGGCATAATACTCTTCATTTAAAAAGGAACTAAAAACTGGTACATGAAAGGTACCTGTCTCCAAGCTATTCCTCCTATTTAAAGAAACCAAGCTGAGGCCCAGCTCGGTACAAGGTCACCGGACACATGGGTGGTAGTCCTGGGGAGGGTGCTGTTTTTCCTCTTCCTAGAAAACAGAATGTCCCTTTTGCTTCAGTGACATCTGGCTTCACTGTAAGAATACATCTCTGACCCAAGCCCCACTCCTTTGATACTCCCCAGTCAAGCACATTCGCAGGATTTCCATTGTCCCATTCAGGTTACACCATGCTTCTTCACATTTCCTGGGTAACTAGTTCTCTGTCTAACAGATAGGTGTATTTCTCATTTCTCAATCTGGATCCTAAGCTCCTTAATCATACCCAGAATGGCCGCTGGCAGCTAGTGTCTGTCGAACACCGTGCCAAGCGCTTGATATATTTATCTCACTGTATTAGTTATCTATTGCTGTGTAACAAATTATCCCCAAATTGGGCAGCTTAAAACAAAAGGCATTTATTATCTCACGCCAGTTCTGAGGATTAGAAACTTAAGAGCGGCCTAGCAAACTCGGTGGCTTAAGAAAATAGAAATGTGTTGTCTCGAGGGTCTGAAGGCCAGATGTGTGAGATCACAGTGTGAGCAGGGTCCCGCCCCGACCCAGGGCTCTAGGGGAGAATGTCCCAGCCTGTCTGGCTCCTGGTGGCTGCAGCAGTGAGTGACTTGTGGCCACGCCACCCCAGTGGCTGCGTCCTCCCCCCACACACATGGCCCTCTCTGTGTGCGATCTCTCTCTCTGCTTCCTTTTTAAAAGGACCTTTGTGACAGCATTTAGAGCTACCTGGAGCACACCAGCGTATGCTCCTCATCTCAGCAATGTGAATTTAATTATATCTGTGAAAAGCTTTTACCGTAGGAGGTAGCATTCATAGGTTCCAAAGATTAGGATGGGGATATATCTTAGGGAAGCTTCCCAGGTGGCACTAGTGGTAAAGAACCCTCCTGCCAATGCAGGAGTCATAAGAGACGCAGGTTCGATCCCTGGGTCAGGAAGATCTCGCCTGGAGGAGAGCACAGCGATCTATTCCAGTATTCTTGCCTGGAGAATCCCATGGACAGAGGAGCCCGGCAGGCTCCAGTCCCTGGGTTGCAAAGAGTCAGACACGACTGAAGCAGTTTAGCACACACATAGCTCATGTGCATTAGCCTCTCACATGACCTCATTGGTTTGCCATAAAGGTTAACTGAATTAAATCAGATAAAGTGCTTAGATTATGCTTGGAGTGTAGGATGTATTGTTTTGAAGAACAAGAGTGGTGGGTAATCACCACTCTTGGTGATGGAAAGAATCGTGAGTTACCTGATTAAGCAGTATTTTCTGTTACCTGGTGAGAAGGTCAGCCTTCTCTTCTAGCACTCACCCCTGAGTCTTGCAGACAGACAGCCCAGCCTTGGGTAGCAGCACATGTTGTCAGATGACCCCATGACCAAGTGCCTTTCTGGCTGACACTAAATGTTCTGAGACAAGCAGGGGCCTCCTCTGAGCTTGTATTAATATGTACAGCACTTCACTCCCATGGAAAATTGATTTTTCTTTTTAAGCACAAAATGTAGCCAGTTTTATAACCTTTCTGCCGCTTGACAAAGGCCATTTATAACCGACTCTCTCTGTCACCCTTCCTGGCGGCAGTCTCAAATGTCTCCAAGAACTCTCTCGTGCATTTGTAATTATGAATTCTTCTTAGGCAAAATTTAATTTCCAAGAGAGCTGACCTTTTTTTGTTACTGTGGGTTTTGTAAATTAACTCTGGGGTGTGTGTTTTGTTATTGATGTTGTTCAGGATGATGGCTTAGGGAGGAGGGAGGGGCCAAGGGAGCTGGTTGGGAGGAGAGGAACGTGGGGAGGGCATTTTAATCAACAGTGTCCAGTGATGGATGAAGAGGGCTGGGCTCCGAGTGTTAATCTTGGTGGACAGGAAATGCCAGCCGGATGACTGAAATTAAAACCTAGTACCTCATTTTCTCTCCTGAACCCAGGAGAGTTGGGACTGTGTTCTCCACCTGCTGGACTGGAGATGAGCTCAGCTTCATCAAATGATAGGAAAGTAGATTAAATAAATAGGTGGTTTTCCTGAGGCTTTAAGAGCTTCCATTCACAGAGCACTTAGCACGTGCCAAAAAGAGCCTTCGACTGAGATCACTCAAGGTGGGAATCGGTGAGGTTTTTAAGAAGCCAGAGGGCAGCCCATTTGGTTACCCAGAGGAAGGCGCCTGTGGCTAGACGGGGGCTTTGAAATCATCTGTCCATTGGATCAGTAGCTGGACCTTAGCTGTCAGCTTTAGGAAGGTTCACTTCGCTGCTGTTGTTTAGAATGCATTTATTTATTTGTACTCGGGAGCGATACTATTTAGAAATATCACACCGGTGGCCACTAGGAGGATGATAGGGGGGAGGCCAGACTGGAGGTTAGCAGCCTGTTTAGGAGGCCTTTTGTGGAGATGCACAAGTCTCATTTAGGAATTCAGGCTCTTCAGGCTGGAGGATAGGTGACACACTCACGACAGGAAGGAAGAGAAATTACATTTGATGAGTTCCAAAGTGCATGCCAAATTCCAAAGTAAGTTATGCAGCCCCTGTGATTCAACTTAAGCTTGATACCAAATCCGCCGAAGCAGGTGCTGGCTGAGCTTGTTTAACAGATAAGGAAGTTGAACTTAGAAAGGGCAAGTAACTTACCCCAGATCAGGCAGGAAGAAGAGGAAGATCTGGAATTTAAACTCATGTTGGTAGACACTCTTAAAAATGTATCTGGCTGCCTCTGCAAGTGACCCAGTGGGACAACAGTAATAAACACAGTACTGATGATGACCCCAGCAAGGTCAGTGTTCATAGCAGCTCACATCTGCTTGCATGGTTGCCGTATGAGCCATGGAATTCTTAGCACTCTGCACACACGAACTCCCTTCATTCTTACAACTTTACAAGACAGGTATCGACAAAAGTTCCATTTTACAGGTGGGCACACTGAGGTTCAGAGGGGTAAAGGAATTTGTCCAGGGCCGCACAGCTATTATTTTATAGTTGGTCAGATAAGCCTCTGTTGTTGTTTGTTTATTTTTAAAGTTTTTTTTTTTTATGTAGACCGTTTTTAAAGTCTTTAGTGAATTTGTTACAAAATTGTTTCTGTTTCATGTTTTGGTGTTTTGGGCCACAAGGCATGGGGGAATCTCAGTCCCCAACCAGGGATGGAGCAGGTACTCGCTATGTTAGAAGACGAAGGCTTAACCACTGGACCGCTAGGGAAGTCCCACAGTCAGATAAGACCTTGAGCCGCTCTCCGCGGTCCTGACCCCTGTCCCTTTGCAGGGGGTGAGAGGAGAGGGTGTGATGAGACCACTGCCTCTTCAGCCATAACCACCCCACTCCCCTCTCTCCCTCTGAGCAGTGCCCTGAGGAGCTGAGGCCCATGAAGGACGGCTCGGGCTGCTACGACCACTCCAAAGGCATTGACTGCTCCGACGGCTTCAACGGCGGCTGCGAGCAGCTGTGTCTGCAGCAGACGGTGCCCTTGCCCTACGATGCCACCTCCAGCACCATCTCCATGTTCTGCGGGTGAGTCTCTGCCCCCGAGGCCCGACCACTCCCTTCAGGGCAGTGGCGTGGATGCAGAGAGGAAAAAAGTCAGGAACCACAGCCTGGCCCTGGCTGGCTCTGACCTTCACTGAAATGGCCTTCGTGCCTCTGCTTTTTCAGCCCCAGAGGCAAAAGGCAACAGTCTAACCTTTGGGTTGGGGATTGAGAAGAATGGAAGAAGAAAGAGAATAAAGGGTAGACATGTTCAAGCTGCACCCTAGGATCAGGACTTCTTTTCTGTAAAAGTCTCCTGCCCTTTCTGCATCTACCCCGCAGCCTGGGTCAGTGTATTTTGGAGATGAAAGCAGGCATCTTGAAGGTGTCTTGAAGGTGTGGTGCTTCAGAATGTGGGCTTAGCCCAGGCTTTTGACCCTGTTTCTGCAGGGAGTAAGCAGTGCCAAGTTCAGAGGCTAGTCTTTCTTTGTCCTCATGTCCCTATTGATAAGGATAGTTCATTGGGAGAGGCGAGGTGGAGAGGAAGCAATGTAGGCAAAGCTCAAAAAGTTCTCACTCCTGTTAAGAATTCAGCTGAGTTTTAAGAAATTGGTACGAGACGGAAAGAGGGGGTCACGTTAGGACCGACTTGTCGAGTGACCTGGGACAAGTCACTCTCCCTCTCTGGGCTGCCATTTGACCACCTGCGAAATGCGATCTCTGGGAAAATGATGCCTAATGGTTCTTCCAATTTACCTCGTTTTGCATGTTGAAAATGACTGCAGTGTGACTTCTGCCATGGAGAGCTTCTAGGATCGTGTTTGGTCCTTAGCCATCACTCAAGAAAATGGCAGCCTTTTTCCTTCTCTTCATTCCCTTTCTGCTGATGTCTTTATATTAGGCAACTTGTTCTCGTTTTGACATTCTGTGACTCAGAAAAATGGTCTTCTGTGTTGCAAGATGGTCAGTCATTGAAGTGTGCCTAGTGCTTTACTGGGCTTCCCAGGCAGCACAGAGGTAGAGAATCTGCCTGCCAATACAGGAGATGCAAGAGACACAGGTTCGATCCCTGGGCTGGGAAGATCCCCTGCAGGAGGAATCCGCCAGCTGCTCCGGTATTCTCGCCTGGAGAATTCCAGGGACAGCGAAGCCTTGTGGGCTCCCGACCACAGGGCTGCGAAGAGGCAGACACAGCTGAGCAACTGAACACACACAGAGCTTTACTAAATAGAAAAGGAGAAAGAAGCACTTACAACCTTTTCAGCCCCAAGAACTATGAAAAAGGAGGTGGAGGAATGCGTAAGTGTTTAATTTCAGTTTAACAGGAAATTAATTTTACCTGCATGGTTCTAGTCTGTGGGATCTGGTCTTCCTTCTGGGACTCATTTCAGGGGCTCCCAACCCCAGCCCCAGTTTACGCTTGGTGCCAGAGGCGCCTTTGAGCAGGTGTTAGAGCAGCTTGCTGGAGGCCCTAGATATGTATCAGTAAAATAAATAAGAAATAAATTAGTGTGTGCAGACCTGAATTTATAGGGTCTCTCCTCGGCTGAAGTGACTGCAGGGCAGTGCTGAGTAAATTATGCATGGGCTTAGATCTGAGGCCTGAATACTGAATCAGCTGTGTTCTTATCATTGCTATTGTACTTGGGGGGAGGGGTGTCCTTCTGTTGCAAGTAGCAGTTTACAGCAGGGGACCACAGCAGTAATGGATTTTGATATAGAAACTATCTGCCTCTTGCATCCATAGCACATTGCCAGGGTCAAGGGGAATTGGTACACTTGGGTTCCAATCCTGATCACCTCTAACTTTTTCTTAGACATCAGGCAAGACTCCCAGGACCCTTGACCTTCAGTCCCTAGAATCTCTAAAATTTTAATAATATCTGCCTTAATGTAATGATGGTTGTAAAGAGTGCAGAGTGCATTTCTTACTCCATTTAGGTTAAGTAATGTGTCCAAGGTCACGTGGCTGGTAATGTAGCTTGCCGCTTCTCACTGTGTGACCTTAAGTGAGTTACTTAACATCCCTGTGCCTCAGTTTTCTCATCTGTAGAAGAGCGATGATAATAGTGTCTCTCTATAGAGTTGCTATGAGGATTAAATGCATGACATTAATTGCATCACAGTTTATTGTTGTTGTTTAGTCACTAGGTCCTAGGTCATTTCCGACTCTTTGCAACCCCATGGGGTGTAGCTCACCAGGCTCCTCTGTCCATGGGATTTCCCAGGCAAGAATACTGGAGTGGGTAGTCATTCCCTTCTCCAGGGGACCTTCCCCACCCAGGGATTGGACCTGGATCTGCGGAGTCTCCTCCATTGGCAGGTGGATGTTTTTACCGCTGAGCCCACCAGGGAAGCCCCTGCATCACAATTTACATTAATATTTATAAAGTGCGCAGATGTAGCACTATTAGGTATTTGTTGAATAAAGTAGCTGAAGTGAATGATAGTAAGGACAGCAGGCCTCCACTTGCTCAGCGACCTGAGGGGCTCAAACTCCTGTCTGTGAGACAAGGACAAAATAACCGTCCCTGCCCAGAAAGGTCTCTGAAGGTTTTAAATGAGACTGAATTAAGAGTGCAGGTGTGCCGTGAGCTGTTGAGGCTCCTCCAAATGCTGACAAACAGGAGGAAAACGGGGCTAAAACTCAGGTCTCCTAAAACCAACTGCAGTGTCAACAGTCTTTGAAAATTGTCTATTAAGGATGCAAATGAGAAGTTAGCCGCATTTGTTAGAAGCACTATAAACAAAACAATGAAAGCCATTAGCAGGTACTTGTGTGGAAGTTGGTAGAGAGAAGTGGCAGGCTATTGAATTAAGCAAGGAAAACAAACCCTCACTCAAGGGGACCTTGTTGACTTGTTCAGAGCTCTGTGCCCTTGCTGAGAGTTTTCCTGGGTAGCACAGGTTTCATAAAGCTTTTTGCAGGCAGGATAACAATAGCAGCTAACACTTACTAAGCACTTCCTATGTGCCATGACTGTGCTAAATGCTTTGATTACATTAGCCCGTTGAATTCTCATAACAGATCTACAAAGGAGGTACTGATCTCAGCGAGGCAGCAGTGAGAGGTGGCGTGAAGTCAGATCTTAATTCCCTGCCCAGGAATTGAACCTGGGTATCGTGCCAACAAAGGTCCGTCTAGTTGACGCTATGGTTTTTCCAGTAGTCATGTATGGATGTGAGAGTTGGACTATAAAGAAAGCTGAACACTGAAGAATTGATGCTTTTGAACTGTGGTGTTGGAGAAGACTCTTGAGAGTCCCTTGGATTGCAAGGAGGTCAAACCAGTCGATCCTAAAGGGAATCAGTCCTGAATATTCATTGGAAAGACAGATGCTGAAGCTGAAACTCCAATACTTTGGCCAGCTGATGTGAAGAACTGACTCATCTGAAAAGACCCTGATGCTGGGAAAGATTGAAGGTAGGAGGAGAAGGGGATGACAGAGGATGAGATGGTTGGATGGCATCACCGACTCAATGGACATGAGTTTGAGCAAGCTCCTGGAGTTGGTTGATGGACAGGGAAACCTGGGGTGCTGCAGTCCATGGGGTCACAATCGCAGTCGGACACGACTGAGCTACTGAACTGAAGTGAACCGATCCTGGATGAGAACCAGGAATCCTAGACCAGCAAGGGCTAGAGGCTGTAAGCTATTTTTCCCTGGATCTTTGCCCCCAGTGAAAAATACGTTTATCATGGAGGGAGAAACTGTAAATCCAGATACGAGGTTATTATTAGGGACGCAGCACAACAACAAGTGGGAGAGGACATAGAGAAACTGTTTGGATGAGGTAGAAGTAAGACGGAGATGCAAGCCTGCAGTGAAAGGGTGTGGGCTCCCCCCAGTGAGGAGGAGCATAGTAAAGAGGTGGTCATTTATATGGGGCAGTTCTTCCGGGTCTTTGTCTTCCTCCAGGCCAATTATCTGATTTCTTTTTCCACGCCTAACCTACCTTGGGACACTCACTCCCGTATGCAAGCACCCTTCAGCCAAGATGGATCTCGAAATGCAGGCTTCTGGGAGGAGCAAGACTCATTATGGCCTGGAATTATCCGCTGACTTTTGATCCACAAGGAGCCTTTCTGCACACGAGTAGTATCTCTCCCTTGTCCCAAAGAGGAAGAAGGAAGATCTGTTAATCGTTTTTACGTAGACAGGGTTTTGCCCCTCTTTGTTCTTGCCACGACTATTCCCTTAAGGTGTTGACAAGATTCAAACACTGGCTATTTACCCTGTTGTTACAACTTTCGTTTGGGAGGGCAAACAGGAGGCCAGCTGTAAAGGCCTCACCTGGAGCCCACCTGTCTCTTGTCTCAGGAGATGCAGTCAGGAGGCTGGCTGGTTGTAAATGTCTAACCTGGAGCCCGTCTATCTCCTGCATCAGTACTAGCATTATGGTTGTAATTTACTGTCAAGACTACCAGGCTCAGAGGGGCTCAGTGACTGGCTTAAGGTCACACAGCTGGGAAGCGGAGGCCTCAGGATTTAAGCCCAGTCTGTGTGACTCCCTTATCTGACATCGCTTCTGGCCTCTGGCTGCTTCTGGCCACATGGTTTTGAGCAAATCACTAAACATCTCTGACTCTCTCGTTTCGCACAGAATCAGATGTGGTTCCAGCAGCATCAGAAGGATTGAATGGAATTGTATGAGCACAGAGGCCAGCACGCTTAGGCACTCGGTTAATGATAGCTGTGAGGAGTCTAATAGGTATAAAAATATCTCATTTCATCTTCCAGTGGCTGCATTGTATGTCCTGCTTACTGCTCTATCTCCAACACGTTAGAACAGTCCCTGACACATAGTAGGTGTTCAGTTAATACTTGTTTAATGGAGTTCCTCAATTGACTTGGCTAAGGAAATTGTTCGCTTCCAGCCTTTTCACTTGTATTTCCAGCTGTGTCCCTATTCCTGGACTATGCATCTCGGCTTCAGCTTCTGGAGTTTTCAGCACTGCTCCCTCTGCCTCTCCTCCATCTCTCCTCCCTGCTGCCTCTCGTTTCTCCCTGGCTTTAGCTTGCACACTGTTTTATTTTCAAGTCTCGGTATAGACGTTATCTTCCCCAGCAAGTCTGCTCTGGGCCCCGAGAGAAGGGCAGGGCAGAGATGTGCGGTCACCACGGAGCTGGGTATATAATGCCTTGGCCCGAGTGGACTATGTTTAAGTCTTAGCTTGATGCTAACAGGGGCTTCCCAGGCGGTGCTAGTGGTAAAGAACCCAACTGCCCGTGCAGGAGACGCAAGAAACCGGGGTTTGATCCCTGGAATAGGAAATGGCAACCTACTCCAGTACTCTTGCTGGAAAATTCCATGGAAAGAGGAGCCTGGTGGGCTACCGTCCATAAGGTTGCAAAGAGTCAGACATGACTGAGCAACTGAGCACACACACACACAGTGTTTATCAAACGAGGTTAGGGCATGCGTAGAAAGAACTGTTTTTCTTATATATATATATATATATATATATATTTCTTTTCTTCCCATAGGCCCTCTTACCAAGGAAGGGCCGTTGACATTTTGTCTCCAATTCTAATTTATCCCAGTGACATCTTGACGCCTCTCGCAGGTTGGACCTCTGACTTTCTGTCCTGGTTGTCAGCCCTGGTGAGGCCGAATGCCTCAAAGCTGAGTGAAGTGGCCTTTCTCTGGGGTCGCGCAGGTCCCATGCCCCTGAGCGCTGCAGCCGCTTCACTCTGTTGACTTACCTGCTCTTCAGTTTGGCCCCTGCCGTGCCGCACGTTCCTCACGAGCAGGGACAAAGTCTTAATCACCTGTGTGTTCTCATTGCCATTCCACACCGCTTGCTCCAGGACTAGTTCAAAGCCATCATTGTTGAAGTAAAGAATTCTTCCACTAAGATTTGCTGTATCGACTCTGTGCTTGGTGGTTGGGATGCTGAGAATGTATCCCAGAGAAGCATCGATGCTGAGAAGCATCGAGAACAAGTCCTTGCCCACCAGAGGCAAAGTGGACTCTGGAGCCTGGTGTTTGAGCCTCACTTGGTCCCGATTGATTGGGGTAGACCACAGGTTCTAGCATGCTAAGAGAAGCACGTGGATTTGAGATGGTTGAGAAGGTCACTGGCTACTAAGATGAAGCATGTAGAATGAATCTTATGGGTGAGGAAGCACTTCTCTCTAAAGACTTGTTCAAGTTACCTAGCAACCAAGTTTGTTTCATTTGTATGCATGTGTTTACAGTGTACACTGCACATTCTTCCAAGAGACTGTAATATTATCCACATAAATCCAATATAAAAAGTGGATAAAGATAGGACAGATCAGAGCCATTTGTAAGGAGAGAAATGGAAAGGGAGAAAAGGATTTCAGGAACCTGGAATGGGAAGTTTACTCAACATGAGATCAATTTAGCTCTGGTTTGTCCTGGTTACCAAAGTGAACAGGAGATAACAGAACGCAACATGGTGGATTACAGAACTGTACTGGTTTGAGAACAGGAAGTTTGTAGTTTGTTTTGTTTTGTTTGGGGGGTGGGGTTGGGGGAGAGTATGGTTTGCTTTGTGTCATTTTCCAGAGGATACACTGTGAGCAATGCCATCAACATGTTTGAAGTTTCCGTGTTTCTCAGATCGTTTAGAGGAGAAACCTGAGGCCCGGAATGGTCTCGCTGCCAGTGAGGAGGTGGCATTAGGCCAGATGTCCCCAGCTGCTCTATTCTGATCGGAATATATTACATGTGTTTAGATATAATCTGAGCTTCCTGAGTGGCACTAGTGGTAAAGAGTCTGCCTGCCAGTGCAGGAGACTCAGGAGACAGGGGTTCAATCCCCGGGTTGGGGGGATTCCCCAGAATGGGAAATGAAGGCCGTCTTCTTACTCTTAATTGTATTCTTTCGCCCTACCCTGGGATTTGCTTCCCTTCCCTATTAAAAAAGTTTCTAGTCTGTGGTTTCAATACATAATTTTATTAATTCCATAAGCCATTAAGGAATGAATGAATGAGCAGGTAAATCATGAATAAATAAGAGAATTTGTATGCATGCCATTTGTATGAATGCCCTAAGAATTTGTATAAATGCCATTTCTTTTCAGTCCTAGTTTCCCTTTTTTCCCCAAAACAAGCAGTTTGGAAGCTGTCATTTGTGCTAAAGTGGAATAGCCCTAGATTTGAAGGAGGAAGATCTAAGTCCACATCCTAGCTTTTCCAAAGTGCTCCTGTGATCTTGGTCAAGGAATTTAAAATGCCGAGCCTCAGGGTCCTTAGTGGCAATGTTGGAATGAAATTACCCATCTCATGACATCGCTGGAAGGATTAAATAAAGCATGCTCTCGGCTAAACACGTACCAGATTTCATGGTACAATCTCTGAAGCCCCATCCAGTTCTAGTATTCTCTGTAATGTGATGGGTGTGTTCAGGGTAGCACATTCATTGCCTTCAGCTAAAACGCCCAGTTTGTATCTTTGTACTTATTTTATGTCTTTCATTTTGGCATATGTATAAATATAGTTTCATGAGGATCTTGGCTGGTTTCCTGTGAGCCTACACTCTTTAGAATTTCTGTAAGAAAATCTCCCAGACGACAGAATGTTCTAAAGGAGCTGTATAATTATGTTGCATGGTACAAAAATAAGATTTAAAAAAAAAAAAAAAACAGAAACCAACAACTAAATAGACCTTTGCATAAATCATCCTGTGCCTGGAGGTGGCTTGGGGGAGAGAACTGCTGATGTTTTAAAACTCAAAGGATCATTCGCCTTTACGAGTTCCGTTCTTATTCTCGCTCGCTCTCCCTACATCTCTAAGGGTCTTACTATTAATAAGTGAACCCTGGCCTTTTATCTTCCTTCCTTCCTCTCCTGCTGTGCCAGTCTTTTCCTGGCCCCAGGCAAAGGAAAATACCACGCACCTACAGTTGTAACATGACTGAAGTGATACACACTCACACACAGTCACACACACACACTCACACACACACACACGCACTCACACTCACACATGCACTCACACACACTCACACATGCACTCACACACACACTCACACACATACACTCACACACACACTCACACTCACTCACAAACATATGCTCTCACACACACATTCATATACACACTTCTTGAAATATGAACTCCAGGTTTGATTCCCAACATGACTATCAACAAGGTATATCTCCATGGGCAAGTTACTTTACTTTTCTAAACTTCAATTCTCTCGTCTGAAAATGGGAGCACCACCTCCCTATGAGGGTTGTGTATTAGTTTCCTAGTACTTCTGCAGTTCATTACCACACACACACCTCCATACAATATCAGTTCAGTTCAGTCGCTCAGTTGTGTCCAACTCTGCGACCCCATGGACTGTAGCACACCAGGCTTCTCTGTCCATCACCAACTCCGGGAGTTTACTCAAACTCATGTCCATCAAGTTGATGCTGCCATCCAGCCGTCTCATCCGCTGTCATCCCCTTCTCCTCCCACCTTCAATCTTTCCCAGCATCAGAGTCTTCTCAAATGAGTCATCTTTTTGCATCAGGTGGCCAAAGTATTGGAGCTTCAGCTTCAACATCAGTCCTTCCAATGAATATTTAGGACTGATTTTCTTTAGGATTGATTGGTTTAACCTCTTTGCAGTCCAGGGGACTCTCAAGAGTCTTCTCCAACACCACAGTTCAAAAGCATCAGTTCTTCAGTGCTCAGCTTTCTTTATAGTCCAACTCTCATATCCATACATGACCACTGGAAAAACCATAGCTTTGACTAGATGGACCTTTGCTGGCAAAGTAATGTCTCTGTTTTTTACTGTCTAAGTTGGTCATAACTTTCCTTCCAAGGAGCAAGAGTCTTTTAATTTCATGGCTGCAGTCATCATCTGCAGTGATTTTGGAGCCCCAGAATAATAAAGTCGGTTAACTGTTTCCATTGTTTCCCCATCTATTTGCCATGAAGTGATGGGCCCAGATGCCATGATCTTAGTTATCTGAATGTTGACTTTTAAGCCAACTTTTTCACTCTCCCCTTTCACTTTCATCAAGAGGCTTTTTAGTTCCTCTTCACTTTCTGCCATAAGGGTGGTGTCACCTGCATATCTGAGGTTATTGATATTTCTCCTGGCAATCTTGACAATATGGATTTAACTAATCTAAGACAATATAGATTTATTATCTTGCATTTCTGGAAGGGAGAATTTCTGAAATCTAGACATCAACAGGACTTTGAAGCCAGAGATATAGTCTCTGTGTCTGTCTGTTTCTCTGTCTCTCTCATTTGCTATCGAGTTCTATCCTTTCTGCCCCTGATGCTCTTCTCTCCCTCACATCCTCCTGTAAGGACCCTTCTGACTGATGCCTCAGTGGTAAACAATCTGCCTGTCAGTGCAAGAGACTCGGGTTTGATCCCCTGAGTCAGGAAGGCCTCCTGGAGAAGGGAAATGGCAACCCAATTTGATATTCTTGCCTGGTGAATCCCATGGACAGAGGAGCATGGCAGGCTTCAGTCCATGAAGTAACAAAGGACAGGACATGACTTAGTGACTTAGTGATAATGAGGATTACATTGAGCCCACTCAAATAATCCAGAATAACCATCTCATGTGAAAATTCTTAACCTAATCACATTTGCAAAATTCCTTTTACCATGTAAGGTAGCATTTCATGGATTCTGGGGATTAGGATGTAGATATTTTGAGGGGACCATTTCTCCATCTACTCTACTTTGCAATAAGGAGAAAGTACAGTTATACACAGAAAAAATATTTCACTAGACTATGTAATCATGAATGCAGGAGTGAGCTTTGCGTATGCATATGTGTGCCTGTTCATACATATACACATATATCTACATATATGTGCATATATTTAGCTCATTATATGTAATAGTTGTGCTTGGATAAATATATAAAGTTATATATTCAAAATATATGCATAATGCACGTTTATATGTATAATTCATTTCCAATGAATGGAGCAAAGAATTTCCCAATTATATAGTTTGCAACAAAAACAACAACAAAAAAAAAGTGAATCAAAGAAAGGCAATTCTGTTGGCTTTAGGAAATCTGAATTTAGATGGAAGCCAGCAGCTAAGAACTGAAAACCACAGGAAATAAATGTACATTGTCATAGAAGTCTAAATGGGCTAATAGATCAAGAAGCAGTCAGAGATAATACTAGCATAATCACAGTAACATTTATCATTAACATCACAGTAGCTGATACATTAATTAGGCACTACATCATGGATATTATTTTATCGTTTAGGTAAGTTTTCTCTAATTCTCACATCAGCCCTGTGATAAAGATCATTGTTATCCCCATTTAATAGATTATATTACTGAGGCCTAGAGTAGTTAACAGACTTGATTGGGGTCATTCTGCTGGGAAGTGGTACAACCTGTATCTGACCATGGCTTTAATTAGATCCAAAATCTGAACTCGACACCTTGTGCCTCCTCCTTGGAATTTCAGTAGATTCACCAAAGTAGAAATTATACAAGCTATAGTCTCAGACTGAAAGTGAAAGTGTTCATCACTCAGTCATGTCTGACTCTTTGTGACCCCATGGACTGTAGCCTGCCAGACTCCTCTGTCTATGGAACTCTCCAGGCAAGAATACTAGAGTGGGTAGCCATTCCCTTCCCCAGGGGATCTTCCTGACTCAGCGATCAAACCCAGGCCTCCTGCATTGCAGGCAGATTCTTTACCATTTGAGCCACCAGAGAAGCCATTTGCAGATGAGAAAGCAATAATATTAGATATTAGCTATAATCTATCTAGCATACAAATATATATATATATGGGAATTACAAAAAGCAACCTTCTAAATTTTTGCATCTAGGTATGAAAAAAACTCATATTCAGATTATCACCTCTTTAGAAACGAGGAGGAGTTGGAAGGCTTCGTATCAACCCAAGGAATAGAGGGAGAGCAGGAGCCAGACGCTCCACAGCGTTCACTAAGAGGCAGGAAAGACTGAAAAACAAATGAAGCTCTCCACCCCAGAAGCCAGAAAAAGAATCATAAAACAAATGCAAAGAAAGCAGCAGGAAGGAATTAATGCAAATAAAAGCTGAAATAAATAGGGGAAAAAAAAAAAAAGGCTTGCCCATAAGAGGCAAAAGCTTGTTCAAAGGAGAGAGCACAAATGAAGACATTAGTAGTGAGCGAGGGACATAACCACAGAAGCACAGAAGATAAAACAGCTTTAATGAGAAGACTGTGTGTGACTTTCTGCCAATACATTTGAAAGTCTTGATGAAATGCATTATTTCCTTAGAAAATATAAATTACCTAGTTTGAATCATGATGCAGTAGAACATCTAAATAGCCAGATAACATAAAATAAAATGATAAGAGAGCTAAATGTCTGCAATTGAAAAGATGACATCGAGCCCAGTGTACTTTAAAGGCAGGTCTTATCAAATCATCAAGGAATGGATAACCTCTATTTTATGTAAACCAATCCAGAGATGGAAGATAAGAAAAAAAAAAGACAGTTTTCTAATTTATTCCATAATCCTCGCATAATCTGAATACCCAAACTGGGCAAATATATACTCATTCATCTGGAAAAATCTGGTTGATGTATTAGAACTGATGGGTTTCTTATGTGGTAGTATGAAAAATCAGCTTTCAAAAATCAGTGATAACTTTGCTTGATATCAGCAATAACTAACTAGGAAATATAAGGGAAACAATACGTGGGAAACTGGTCCTGTTCCTCAAGTGGAAACGATTGTAATACAGAAGCTGCATTCTCCTATCTGCCTGGGCACGCTGTGTCTCAGACGTGGCTCATTCGGTCCTCGCGGTGCCTCTGTGCGGTGCGAACTTCTTCATAGGCAAGCAAAGGAGGGACAGAGAAGTTAAGCACTTTTTCCAAGGTCACACAGCCAATAAATGGTGGAATCTGGATTCGAACTGTGGCAGTCTGGATCCAAAATGCCTGCTTATAACTTCTCCACATGAAGGCATTGCATACATGCTTATGAATACATCCTCACATTGCTGACCAAAGGCCATACAGTCAAAGCTATGATTTTTTCAGTAGTCATGTACAGATGTGAGAGTTGGACCTTCAAGAAGGCTGAGCACCAAAAAATTGACACTTTCAAACTGTGGTGCTAGAGAAGACTCTTGAGAGTCCCTTAGACAGCAAGGAGATCAAACCAGTCAATCCTAAAGGAAATCAACCCTGACTATCCATTGGATGGACTAATGCTGAAGCTGAAGCTCCAATCCTTTGGCCACCTGATGTGAACAGCTGACTTACTGGAAAAGACCCTGATGCTGGGAAAGATTGAAGGCAGGAGGAGAATGGGATGACAGAGGATGAGATGGTTGGGTGGCATCACTGACTCAGTGGACATGAGTTTGCGCAAACTCTGGGAGATGGTGAAGGACAGGGAAGCCTGGCGCGCTATGGTCCATGGTATCACAAGAGTTGGATGTAACTTGGTGACTGAACAACAGATCTGTGCAAGACTTTTATGACTAAAAGTCTAAAACTTCAGTGAAGATTTTTTTTAATATAAATTTATTTATTTTAATTGGAGGTTAATTACTTTACAATATTGTGTTGGTTTTGCCATACATCAACATGAACATTTGCTAAATGGAAACACCCCTATGGTTCTGAATTAGAAGACTCCCAACTGTAAAGCTGCTGCAGCAGTCAATGAGGATAAGATATGCTGTGTTGCTGCAATAGATGGAAGCCTCCCAAGCCAGAAGACTGCACACGAAAGTTGATTTCCGGTTGACATGAGGTCCACTGTAATTAAGGCAGCCTTCTTCCATCTTGCAGTATGGATCTGGAGCACACGTCCTCCAAGCTTTCCATAGGTAGGGAAGAGAGGGCTTGAAAATCACACAGGGTGTTTGTAAGGGCGGGGTCTGATGGAGACTTGTATCACGTCTGTACAGACTCCATCTCTTGGAATCCCTGCACATGGCCTCTTAAACCCAAATGCAAGGGCTGCTGAGATGCATAGTCTACAGGCTTTCCACTAAGTGGATCCAGCGTGGTGAGCATAAGACATCACCTCTCATTCTTGTCAACGGTGTCTAGTACAGAGGTGACCCTCAGTGCATATATCCTAAAGGAAAAAAAATCAGCAACTTCTCCTCATTCAGTCTTTTTGTACTTTTCATGGGATTCTCATGGCAGGAGTACTGGAGTGGTTTGCCATTCCCGCCTAGTCAACCACATTTTGTCAGAAGTCTCCACTATGACCCCATCCATCTTGAGTGCCCCTGCATGGCATGGCTCATAGCTTCATTCAGTTACATAAGCCCCTTCACCACAACATTAAAAAACTAAGATCATGGCATCTGATTTCATCACTTCTTGGCAAATAGAAGAGGAAAAAGTGAAAACAGTGATAGATTTTATTTTCTTCGGCTCCAAAATCACTGTGGATGGTGACTGCTGCTGCTGCTAAGTCACTTCAATCGTGTCTGACTCTTCGACCCCATAGACGGCAGCCCACCAGGCTCCCCCGTCCCTGGGATTCTCCAGGCAAGAACACTGGAGTGGGTTGCCATTTCCTTCTCCAATGCATGAAAGTGAAAAGTGAAAGGGAAGTCACTCAGTCGTGTCCAACTCTTCGCGACCCCATGGACTGCAGCCCACCAGGCTCCTCCGCCCATGGGATTTTCCAGGCAAGAGCACTGGAGTGGGGTGCCATTGCCTTCTCTGGTGGATGGTGACTGCAGCCATGAAATTAAAAGATCTTGCTCCTTGGAAGGAAAGCTATGATAAACTTAGTGTATTAAAAAGCAAAGACATCACTTTGCCGACAAAAGTCCATATAGTCAAGCTATGGTTTTACCAGTTGTCATGTATGCATGTGAGAGTTGGACTCAGTGCTGAAGAAATGATGCTTTTGAACTCTGGTGCTGAAGAAGACTCTTGAGAGTCCCTTGGACTGCAAGGAGATCAAGCCAGTCAATCTAAAGGAAATCAACGCTGAATATTCATTGGAAGGACTGATGCTGAAGTTGAAACTCCAATATTTTGGCCACTTGATGCGAAGAGCTGACTCATTGGAAAAGACCCTACCCTGATGCTGGGAAAGATTGAGTGCAGGAGGAGAAGGGGATAACAGAGGACAAGATGGTTGAATAGCCTTACTGACTCAATGGACATGAGTTTGAGCAAACTCTGGGAAATAGTGAAAGATAGGGAAGCCTGGCAAGCTGCAGTTCATGCGGTTGCAAAGAGTTGGGCAGAACTTAGTAACTGAATAACCTCATGTAGTCTACAAATTCAGTTTGGAACCACACAAAATTCCAGTAAAGTTTTACATGGGAATTTGACAAGCCAAATCTAAAATTTATCTGAAGGGAAAAATGAGTAGGAACAGTCAGGAACTTTTGAAATAGAAAATTAGTGCTTATGAAGAGAAGACTTACTTTGCTACATTCAAAACATGCCATAAAGCTCTATTAATTAAGTTAGTGCAGCATTATTATGAGAATATACTGATAATTAAATAAAATTTCCAACCATGTATACACAGTACACATAGGGATTTAGTACATGACAGAATGGCGTTTAAAACTACTTAGTGAAAAGATGGCTCCTTAGTCATCTACTCATTTAAAAAATAATTAAGTTAAACTAATCACTCCCACCATGCACAAAAATAAATTCCACACAGATTAAATAACCAAAGATGAAAAAGTATATAAATGCTAGAAGAATATAGAGAAAAATGTTTTTTCATCCTTGTGGCTCCCTAAGCATCACACAAAACTCAAAAGCAATAAAAGACCAGGATAAAGAGGTTATAAGACATCAAAAGCAAGAGTAAAATACAAGTACAGACTGGAAGAAAATTTCAATATATTTGGAAGGTGAAAGATAAATATTGAGAATATATGCCAAGCATGTATAAGCCAATAAGAAAAAAAGACGAGTCTCACGGTAGAAAAATGGTCAAGGCATATTGATAGATAGTGTACAGAATGAGAAATGTATGGCCATGCCACAGAAATATGGTGGGATCCACCAGTAATCAGGAAAATGCAAATCCACAAACAAGAATGATGTATCTGTCACCATCCCAGATTGGTAGTAATGAACTTGAAAGATGTGGGAAAGCACGTTCTCTCATTCATCACTGATAGGGTGGTAGGTCATGCCTCTACAGATAGCCATTTAGTAGAGCTATCAGAGTTTTAAGATTCATAAAACATTGACCCAGCAATTACTCTTTTTAAGAATCTGTTTTATAGAAACACAAAGGTGCGTAGTGACATACGTATAAAATTCTTTATCATGACAGCATTAACAAACAAACAAATGAAATGTCTATCAATAAACTTTCGGTAAAATCATTATGGTACATTTATACTGTGCAATGCCAAAGAGTTATTAAAGAAGATAGATCTATATGGATACTGATTTGACAAGATCTCCAAGAAATTATATTAGGTACAAATGCGTATCTCACAAAA
>SJYQ01000210.1:651927-685968 GCA_006410935.1 Redunca redunca | reverse complement strand
TAGGGTAATTCCGTTTATGAGTTTATTATGAAAAAGATATATATATATAAAAATATATGATATAGTAAATAAACACAAGGTATTTTCTATTATAAAAATACAATACGTATTATGTCTATCTTTAAATACATTGAGAGTATCCTATGAGATTATATAATTATTAACAATGATGACCACTGGAACAGGAATATGTGTGGAGTGGGAAATTAAGAACTTCTATGTTTTACTCTATAAACTTTGATAATATCTAATTTTTTACAACCATGCGTTTACTCATGGCTACATCTGTGTGTGTGTGTGTGTAAGAGAGAGGAGGGTGAGATCTATCTAGTAACTCATTTCCCATATTTTCTAGGAACCTTTTGGAATAAATATGTGGAACTAGACTTTGTTGAGTCCTTACCATGTATCTGCACATTTATAGAACTCATTTTATCTGTGCTGCAACTTTATGAGGGGAGAGTTGCATATGTTAATAGATGCAAAATGAGGACAGGAGAGGCTTGACCAAGGTACCAGAGCAGGTCTCCTTCCAAGCACTTTCCACTGTACTTTGTGCAGGAGCATGTAAACGGTGGAAAGACCCTCAGCGCATCCGCACAGTACACCAGGGGCTAGAGGAAGACAAGGACAGGGTGTCAGCTTGCACCAAATACAAGATATTCCTAACTTTTCAAATGCAGTAATCATGGATTGTGTTTTCAGCTTTGCCTGCCTACTTCCTGCCTTCAGCTGGGTTCCATATCTCTAGCATCAGCCACTGGTTCCTGCATCCTGGCTACACTTCCTTCTCAAACCAAGTCTCTCCCTTCTCCCACATGAGTCTTTCTGCAGTCAGACTCCACAGATCCTCACTCCCATGGAAGAAAGGCAGATAAGAGACTGCTTCCTGCTGCCTCCAACTGGCAGAACCTAAACAGGGTCAGGCCAGCGCAGCCTAACCAGAGTCATGCCATGCAAATAGGAACAACTGGATTTGGAAACGACAGGTGGAGAAAAAGATGCCTTTGTTGCTGAACAGACCTGATTTTGAATGCCACCTTTGACTTATAGTGTGATTTGCTTTATGTTTTGGCTCCTCATTTTGTTCCTCTGTAAAGCAGGAATGATGATGCTACCTTTTTCATGGTGATAAAATAAACTTACCAAGTGCCTAGTTAACAGCGTATGCTCAATAAGTAAATATCACCATCACCACCATTACTGCTGCTGCTGCTAAGTCGCTTCAGTTGTGTCTGACTCTGTGTGACCCCACAGACAGAAGCCCACAAGGCTCCCCTGTCCCTGGGATTCTCCAGGCAAGAACACTGGAGTGGGTTGCCATTTCCTTCTCCAATACAACCTCTCTGTAATTATTTTGTTAAGTATACTGCAATTTCTGTTTATGCAGTCAGTGTGTCATGGAACCTCACAGCAGCCTAGTGAAGTAATGTAGGATAGCAGTGTTAACCTCCTTTTACAGATGAGGAAACTAGAAAGCAAAGAAGTAAAATGACTTGCCTGGCTTCCACACACAGCGCAAGGGACAAAGCTGCCTCTTTAATCTGCCTTCAGTGAGGCAGCCTGTTTTCTATGTCTTAGTATGTTCACCGTGCGCAGAGTGCCCAGAGAAGGACCGTGGGTGGGCAGATACTCGAAGAATTTCAGTTTCTCATTGGATTTTTCATAAGCTAGGGCCTCTGCTTTCTGTTTTCCCCAGTCTCTCTAAGAGATTTATTTTCCACTCTATAAACACCCCAAATTGCAAATATTTTTCCGACACCCTATTCAGATGCCCATTTGGGCCACCAAGGAGCCCATCCCAGTTTCAAAGGCATGCCAAGGGCCCTTCTGCTGTCAGGATTAGGTGGTTAGAAGTCAGCAAAGGCTGCTAACTTTGCTAATTGAACAGAAGTTGTGGCAGCTGCTCTGTGTGCTGTCCATGGTCCTGGAACTATCACCTTTGCTCAACAAGGGCAACGAAACCCTTGTTTTTGCCACAGTCTTCAACCTTGGCCGACAGATGCCCTGGGAATAGAGTCTGATTTTAGAAACTAGTTGATAATTCCCTGCAAATTGGTCTGTCATGCTTTTTAAGGTTTGTGTGTTCATGGAAAACAGTTTTTAAATTTACTTTGTGTGTAGATGTGCCCTCTGGAGTCCCCCTCGACTCCTCCAAAGTGTCACAAATGACTTTCCTTGCATTTACCAATTTGCAGGATTAATGTTCTTCTCTCTAGACACCTGTGCCCTAGATAGATTCCAGCCAGCATAGCTGTTTCCATTCCTAAACTCTGACCTGTTTTGCAGGCAAAAGAGGCCTGGGTTTTAGGTCACTCCCAATAGGGGCATCCAGCGTGCAAGCTAACTCTTGGCCCTGTTTTATCATGCAGCTGTGTGGAGGAGTACAAGCTGGCTCCTGATGGAAAGTCCTGCCTCATGCTCTCAGATGTCTGCGAGGGCCCCAAGTGCCTCAAGCCTGACTCCAAGTTCAATGACACCCTCTTTGGAGAGATGCTACATGGTTACAACAACCGGACCCAGCATGTGAACCAAGGCCAAGTCTTCCAGATGACTTTTAGGTATGAGGGGCAGACACCTGCACTTCACTGGTCAAGTTGCTGACCCAAAATCTGGGCAGGGGGAGGAAGCCACGGGCACCATGAAATAGAGGTCTGGTATACTGGTCAGCATCGCCCTAGACTCTCAAGTGCCTATGCACAAAGTGTTAGAAGTCAGCAAAATCTATTCTGTGGAGTTCCTTTTCCACTGACCAAAGCCTTTGTCTACCCCATCCTCCCATTTTCTAACTCTCCACATATTTTAATTTCAATCTTAAATCATGCTATAAGTATAGTTAATGGAATTTTTAATGTAATTAATCTTCCCATCTATTAAAAAGTAAGTATCTTATGTAGGCTATTCAAGCAGTTCAAAAATAAAGGCATTTAGTGAAGTAGAAAATAAAATTCCCATCACCCAGAAATAGCCAGAATTAATATTTTCTTGAACATTCTTAAAACACCTCTCTCTCTTTCTCTATCTGTATGTCAATGAGTACACAAACACACAAACATGCCAACTCTCAGGAAAGATGTTTGAAATTGCTATTTTTTTTCTCATTGGTATGTCAAATACCTCTTTCCTTGTTAATAAATACAGACATACATGTGAAATTAAAAGATGAGAGTACTCCTATATGAGAATAAACAGGAAACCAACTGGGTTGTCCAAATTATATGAAGATTAGACATGCAGTCTAATTGGGAAAGTCTTCCTGGAGAGTTGAAGGAACTGGGGCTGGTCTGTCTGGAGATGAGAGGCCTTCAGTGGGATTTATTCATGCCTCAAAATCTGAAAGCCATAAGATGATAGCACGAGAGGAACTGAGAACTGTTCCATAGGTAAGAAATGTTTATCTTTTAAAAAGATATATATGTACTTTTAGACAGTTTTGCATAAAAATGTAATAGGATATTATCACAAAGAAAGCTTCACCTGTCACTTGTGGTCATGTCAACAGAAGTCAGAACTGGTGAGAAACATCAGCATCAGAATCATCCTCATCCTGCCAAATAAATAATAATTGTTGATTGTAGGAGTGGTGATACTAGCTACTGTTTATTAAGAAATACTGTATGTCATGGAGTAGGAAATGGCAACCCACTCCAGCATTCCTGCCTGGAGAATCTTGTGGACAGTGGAGCCTGGTGGGCTACAGTCCCCGAGGTGGCAAAGAATGTGGCATGACTGAGCGACTGACACACACTGTGTGTCAAGCTCCTTACTAAGTATTTAGTAAGAACGATAGCCACAAACATTAATTTAGTGTATGCTGTGGGCATTCGAAGCACTTTCCATCCACTGATTTATGTCATCCTCACAATGGCCCTGTGAAGCAGAGGCTGGTATCATCCTCTTTATACAGATAAGAAGTGGCAGCGTTAAGTGACTTTCCCAAATCCCCCTGATGGGAAGTTAAAGAGCCAGGACAGTGCAATTACCGCTTCACAATTAAAACCCTTTGAGATACCATGGCCTCCATTTTGCAGTTGAAAAGTTTCGATTACAGAGGGGTAAACTGACTGTCTCAAGGTCACCATCTAGTGAGAAGGAAAGTAAGGATTCAGATGCATATCTGACTGACTCCCCAGCCCTGGTCTTATCTTCTAATCCAACATATCACATCACTTCCCATTTTATAGAACCAGAATGAAAGTGTGAATTCCCTGAACTATTCATCTGGGAGGCTGTCACATGCAGTGTCCCACCTACCATGTTGGTTACTTGGAACACAATGGGAGATGAGATAAAAATGGCTTTAGACTTTGCAGTGTTTAGATAACAGTGTGTGTGTGTGTGTGTGTGTGTGGCATGCAATCTTAAGTACTTAATTTGTAGCAGGTATTATGAAGTAAAGATACAGTGTTCCAGGAAATCAATTAACAGTGGGATCTAATGTAGTTGGAGAGAGTGAGGGGTGCACGCATCCCACTGTGATATGGGCACGTTGCTTGTTTTATGTAGTTTGATTTCTCATAGCAACCGTCAGAGTGACTGGCATGTGAAACATGATCAAATTCACAAGTTTCCACTCTCAAGGGTGAAGATTAGCTTGGTCCAAATGAAGGACACATATTGGGAAGTAAGGTACTGGATCCTGAAGGGGCATCGTGGAATCTCAGGATCTCATTTGCATGTGGGGAAGGGCCTTGGCTAAGGTCACAAGGCAAGTCATTTTAGAACTGACCTTTGAACTCAGATCTCCTGATTATCTAGCAGGCTTGCCTTCCCCCTGTCAATAGACTGGTTGATAAGAGAGAGCTTGGCTCCTTGAAGGCTGATCTGGGAGTTTCTGGGCTCACACGGAATTTTAGCCCCCTCAGGAGTCTTCCTTCTGCCTCAAACACTCTGTTTCTTGTTCCCTTCAGTCTTGCATTTTCCCTAAATAGCTAGGGCCAGTCCACCCTGATTTGCTGGTGGAAGGGCGTATAGTGAACAGATCACACTCCTCTTTTGACAACAGCCTCCAGATTTAGGGAACTCCCTAGACTCCCATTATATTAGAATAGCCCATTTCACTTCAGCTCACTCATCCTTGGCTTCAGTTAAACTTTCTTTGCAATTATTTCTGTCCCCAGACCATGTCGCCACTTGGAGCCCCATGCTAAGGCGGTCGACTTCCCTCTGTGGGAAGGTGAGTGGCTTCTAGTGAGTCTAAATTGATCTCTTTCAAAAGTCTCCTTTCCTGAGCCCCAGATAAGGGGGAGCTGCGGCCCCTTTGTCCTTCAGGTTCCAGAAGGCAGGCCTGTACGGTTTTTCAGCACGAAAGGGTGTTGTCATTTCTTTCCTGCCCTTCCTCCTTCCCTCCCTCCTTCAAATAATCTCCGGTCCAGCCCTCCAGAGCAACCAGCAGGCGCCCCCCTAGTCATCTTACCATATGTCCCATTTCCTGACAGCTGCCTGGCCTGGCCTGCGATTTCAAACTCTCTCCCAGTGCAGACTCTGCCCTGTGGCAGTCGCAGTGCGGCTTTGTACCCCCCACCACCCCCGTCCGCCCCCCAGGTGCTCACATCCAGCAACTGCTGACAGGAGGCAGGCCTGCTCTCAGGTCCTCTCTCAGAATCTCTGAAAGCACAGCCTTGATTTCTGCTTTACAGAAGTGTTGCATTTCAAGTTTCTGAACTGGGCAAGCTCTTAAAGATCGACGGATGCTCACCCCTTATTGTGTAGCGGGGGAAACTGAGGCCCAGGGATGGATATTTACCCAGTGCTTGGCATGATTGGAGAAGGAAATGACAACCCACTCCAGTACTCTTGCCTGGAAAATCCCATGGGCTACATACAGTCCATGGGGTCACAAAGAGTTGGAAACGACTGGGCAACTTCACTTTGTCATGATTTGAGGCCCTTCTGAGACTGAAAGTTTGAGTCTGTGACTCCCAAACCACTGTTCTCCTGACCTCTGGTTCTGTTACAAGTGACGCAGGTCACTTGTTCATGTCCCCATGTTAGCACGTGGTAAGAAGGGCCACCTGCTTCACTCTGCTTCTAGCAGAGGACTGCTTCTGGTGAGGACGTGGGTGCCTTTGGGGGCTGCCAGACTCATAATGAAGGAGGATCTTAGGCAAACTCCACTTCCATAGACGTGACTCTGTGGGAAACTGACCCCCTTCCTGGCCCCTCCTGGGTTGTCGCATGTACGATGCAGCTGCTCTCTGGGAGAGAAGCATGTGGAGAGTTTAGGACCCTGACAAGTCCAGGAAGCATCCACTGTGTTGGGCGAGAGTGATAAGGAGAAGCAGGCAGAGGGACAAAGCAGAGTGATGCAGAGAGAGGACGGAGGAGATAATTAAGTGGGAATCAGAGCGACAGAAGGAGGGACTAAGGCACAGAAAGGGTTAAAGAGATAGTAGTTGAATGGTGAAAGGTGAAGGAGTTAGGGAGGCATGAAAGATGAAAGGCTTAAAGGAGAGACCTGAAATGATAGAGAAAAGAAGGACAGACTAAAGTCACAATATCATTTACTCCCAGGAGGGAGTAAGTGTTGTTTTAAGAGTCTAGATGGTGTTAAGAGAGAGCTCTGGATCAGGAATCAGGTTCAGATGGATTATGAAAGCACATAAAAAGCGTTTGGTAAAATGCCAAGTTCTGAGGAAATGTGAAAAGTCAAATATCTCACCTCTGAATTGTCCCTAAACTCAGAAAGTGATGCTAAGCTTCGCTGTTTCTAATGCCTTCTGATGAACTCTGTTGGTCTTAATGAGCCATGCAGGCTTACCTAGAATTCCCTTCCCTTAACTCTCGACCAGGAAGATCCTAGCAGAGACTGTGGGAAGGAGATGAACTCGCAGGAGGCGGGTGGTGTTTGTAGTTTCATTTGTTTGTTGGTTTGTATTTTACTTCCCCCTTCTCTCCCATCGTTATTCATTCCACCTCATTTTTATTATAAAGAAAGGTCAACTTTGGTTATAGATGGCAGAAATTTAGATAAACATCAGTCAAGGACTATTATTGAGGCTAGAGTCTCAGAAGTTGCAGCGAGGAGACATTGCTTTGGGAATGGGGGCTGAGCGAATACGATGGTACATTTTGCAAATGCCTCATCAGAAAGAAGATGGTTCTGCCAGCCGCAGACACTGGCTCTTAGGCCTTCCCAAATGACCTCCAAAGAGTGTGAGGAGCTCATGAAAGCTTTGCTAGAAAGGCTGTTTCCAGTCTGGATTGCTTATCAGACATGCATGCTGTACAGATGAATAAGATGACAATTTGGGTAAGATGTGGCATTCAGGATGAAGCACCACCAACCCACGCCTGGTGAAGCAGAAGGATTCTCTTGAAAGATTTGAGGAAAGCTGGCTTTCACTTGTGGCACCCACTTGTTCCCCCGCTGAAGGCCCTGAGTCACATCTTATTAAGTGGCTCCAAAGCTGTGGTTTCCCTGCTGCCTTCCTGGGACGTGCTTACCTGTGCGTGCTGCTCTCGATTATTCCCCGTTTCCTACCCTTTAATCATGTGGGTGCGTTTGTACTTGCTAGGTCCTATACTACATACTCTGTTTTCTCACTTAATCTTTCCAAGACCTGTTGCAAAGTAGCTCTTGACAACTTGGTTTTACAAAAAAAAAAAAGGAAAAAGAAATAAATATGTCAGTCAGACTGCATTATACTGTGTCTTGGTAACACATGATTTCAAAACCTCAGAGGCATCACAGAAAAGGCTGTGTGTTGCTCATACCGCACGCTCTGGAGAGAATCACAGCAGTCGTGCTCATTCTGGTGTTTGGGAGTCTGGACTGACAGAACAGTATCTCCATGGGCTGCCTTGAATGCTGTCAGAGTGGGGATGGGACTTGGCTTCCCGACTGCCTCCTAGAGGGCACATTCTGCTCACACCCCACTGGGCACCTGAAGTCTTATGGTCATGGTGCAGAGACAGAGAAATACGTGGGACCTCAGGCCTGTTGCCCACACTGAGTCAGGCAGCTAGACTGACAGCATGTGGGTCTAACCACAAAGCCCACTCCGCAGTGCGGCCTCCCGGACTCCCAGGATGAAGAACTGTGATTAGACTTCTGTTCCCTTGTCAGTTTTCTTCATTCACTTCACAAAGACCCGTAGACTTTATCAATGGGAGAACTTTGGAGAATAGTTTGTATAAACCCCTCCAATTGTCAGTGAGGTGCCTGAGGAAATTTAAGTGAATTACCTAAAATCACATATACCTAATGAATGAATAAGCCAGGCCTCCAGCCCCCAGTCTCTTGGGCTTCTGTGTATTCACTCGCAAGATTTAGGTATATAGCATCCACCTCCTCCACTGTACGGATGGTAACACCAAGGCCAAGTTTCTATAAAGAATTAATAGCAGAGCCAGGCCTGGAAGCTATTTTTCTGCACTCTTAGGCCTGAGTGTTTTGTAATATACCACAATCTTATTGTAAAAAGGAAAAAAAAAAGCAAAGGAGGCAGGTAGTAGAGAAATTATCAACTGAAAGTAGCATAGCTTTTGATTTTCTAGGACATTCCCAAGCCTCTCTATTTAGTAACATTCTAGCTCTTGGTGAAATCTTCAAATGACCACCTGGAGACACAGCTATGTGCTGCCTTCCCTGGGGAGTTGGTGATGAGATCTTGGAAGTAGACTGAGGGACAGAACTTGGAGGCTGGATCACAAGAGTCCCAGGGGCTGTTTTCCCTGGGGTCCTCACTCCTTGGCTGGCTGTGAAGCGTCTCCTTTCGGTGTCTCCATTTTTCCAAGGTTTACTAACATCACCTGCAGGAGTCAGGCCTGACATGTCGGGTGTACCTTGGGTGAGCAAATCTTCATTCCTGTTCTGCCACTTCCTGGTAATCACTCTGGGCTGTTCTCTCCTTCTGTTCTCTCCTTCTCTCCATTGTTGTCCCTTCTGTACATTAAGGAGAGGGCAGAGCTGAGATGAAGACTGAGGTCTTCTGACCTAGCATATAACACTTTTTTTTACTCAGCTTCATAGCTAGTGAAATCTTTCAATTTTTTTTTCCCCAGATAAAGGACCTGGGAAAATGAATTTCCACTGTATCCCAAGGTGGTTCACATGATCTACCGATCTGGGGATACTGTTGTTATTTAGTTGCTAAGTTGTATCCAACTCAGTGACCCCATGGAGTGTAGCGCGCCAGGCTTCCCTGTCCTTCACTATCTCTTAGAGTTTGCTCTAATTCATGTCCATTGAGTCAGTGATACTATCTAACCATCTCATCTTCTGCCACCCCCTTTTCCTCCTGCCCTCAATCTTTCCCAGCATCAGGGTCTTTTCCAGTGAATCGGCTCTTTGCATCAGGTGGCCAAAGTATTGGAGCTTCAGCTTCAGCATCAGTCGTTCCAATGAATATTCAGGGTTGATTTCCTTTAGGATTGATTGGTTTGATCTCCTTGCCGTTCAAAGGACTCTCAAGAGTCTTCTCCAGGACCATAATTCAAAAGCATCAGTTCTTCATTGCAGAGACTTCTTGAGGGTCCAACTCCCACATCTGTACATGGCTACTGGAAAACCCATAGCTTTGACTATGTGGACCTTTGTCAGCAAAGTGATGTCTTGGCTTTTTAATATGCTGTCTAGTTTTGTCGTAGCTTTCCTTTCAAGGAACAAGCATCTTAATTTCATGGCTGCATATCTAAAGTGCCAGGTTCTAGAGTCTGAGTTGTAACTTGCCTCTTGTCAGTGGTCTGACCTTGGGCGCGTTAATTCATTAAGCTCACCTTTCTCATCTCTACATTAGGAATAATAACAAGACCCACTTCCTGGTGATACTGTGATGATTAAATGAGATTGACCTCTGTTTTGTTCCTATTCTAAGCAGATGGGGAGGACTGTGGTGTCACAGCTAGTGGCCAAGTCAATAACTAAAGAGGAGTCTTGGCCAAATGCCATCCTGTGTGCACAGTTCTGCAGGCACATGACCCCATTCTTGGCTGTGATTCAACACAAGATGTCAGGGTGCCACCACGAGAAGGAACAGGATCCGAATTCCACACCTGCCATTTCCTGGCTGTGTGACTTTGGGCTTATCTCTTAATCTCTCTGAACTGCAAGATCTTCAACGGTGAAAGTGGGTTTTACCCCCAAGATATCCTCAAAGAGCTATTTGTTGTTCAGTTGCTAAGTCAGCTTTTTCATTCTCCTCTTTCACTTTCATCAAGAGGCTCTTTAGTTCCTCTTCATTTTCTGCCATTAATGTGGTATCATCTGCATATCTGAAGTTGTTGATATTTCTCCCAGAAATATTGATTCCAATTTGTACTTCATCCAGCCTGGCATTTTGCATGATGTACTCTGCATATAAGTTAAATAAGCAGGGTGACAATATACAGCCTTGACATACTCCTTTCCCAATTCTAAAGCAGTTTGTTGTTCCATGTCCATTTCTAACTGTTACTTCTTGACCTGCATACAGATTTCTCAGGAGACAGGTCTGGTGGTCTGGTATTCCCACCTCTCTAAGAATTTTCCAGTTTGTTGTGATCCACAGTCAAAGGCTTTAGCATAGTCAGTGAAGCAGAAGTAGATGTTTTTTTCTGGAATTCTCTTGCTTTTTCTATGATCCAGCATATGTTGGCAATTTGATCACTGGTTCCTCTGCCTTTTCTAAATCCAGGTTGAACAACTGGAAGTTCTCAGTTCACGTACTGCTGAAGCCTAGCTTGAAGGATTTTGAGCATAATCTTACTAGTACCATGTGAAAAGACCTATAGTAGGGATTTAAAAAGCTAATAAGCAAGGTCCTAGATGCAGTAGGCTTTCAGTAAATGTGGTTTTCTCTTCTTTCAATTGCATTCCTTTCCCCGCAATTCCAAAAGCCATGCTGTAGATGAAGATGTTTTCTGGGACATTCCCTCAGATCTCCTCTCTGGACTGCAGTCATGGTCATCCTCCCAACTTCTTCTAACTGACCTCTACAGGTGTTTTGGTGAATACGTTGCTTTGGTGAAATGCCCAGCACAGAGAGAGAAATGTAGCCCTTCATGCTTGCCCCATGGGCCTGTTGGCGGTAGACAGCTCAGCCAGCAGTGTGAGATGGGGCAGCAGCCAAGGTCACCTTCTTGAGGGGATATTTATCCAGCCTTTGCAAAGATATAACCTAGCCAATGTACTGTATCACCCCCATCCTATAGGATAGCCCCCTTTGTTTCTGTCTGAATGACCTACAGTAAAGTATATATAAATAGAAATGTGAAATTGAGATCCTCATGTGTGCCCCGTGTGGAACTTGATAACCTGGGCCCAGATCCAAAAGTTCTAGAACTGTGTCTATCTACCTCCTCTGGGGTGATATTAAAAATATTTAATGAGTGCCATAGAATTGGCGTTGATCAATTGAAAAGGATGTCCATCCCGAGAGAATGAAGGTTCAGCAGTAAACCTTACTGGATCCTCTGTCAGTCTCGATCACCTTCCAGCTTTTCTCATTTTCTCCCCCTCTTCTCAACTCATCACAGGTCTGGTATGTTTCTCGGCGCCTTTAAGCACGATTGGTATTGTAGAGCTATTTCTTCTTTTCTCTCTGAAGCTGGTTTCTGAGGGGCATAGGCAGATATTCCCGCTGTGGCACACGTGGACAGAGCAGGTTGCCTGTTGTGCTTTTTACATGAGAAAACTGAAGCTTAGAAAAGGGAGTTGTGGCTTCTATGGTGCCACGTGCTGATGGTGTGAAACCATATGATCTTCAAAGAACAGGAAACCAAATACTAGCTCATCATCTTCATTATACACAAAACCTCCATCTAAAGATAGGACTTTCCCATATGTCTGCTTAGAGCCAGGACTCAGTACACAAGACATGTGCCAGTGCTTCTCAAACCCTTCCGTGCACACAGATGCCGGGGGTCCTGCTAAAACACAGGCTCTGGTTGGGTTGTGGGGAAGGCCTGAGACTCTGGATTTCAAGTGAACTCCTGGGTCCGAGGACCAGTTTGAATAGCAGACTGTTAAGCTGGACTTTACGCTAAATGTGAGGCCAGGTTAGGCCTGAGGCTGGAGAAGGATGGCTGCCCCTCCATTTACTTGTTTGAAAGCAGCAACTGAGTCCCAAGACCAATGGTGCTGGGACACCGTGGAGTCCCAAAGGAGTCTCCCCCTAGAGTGACCAAGTGCAGGGATGGTTTCGGACTTGCAGCAGCCGGGGCGGACAGTGTTGTCCTGCAATTCAAGAGGCCCCTAGTGCATAATGCAGCATAATTCATTCTCTGCATCCGTTTGTTGGCTCTGCTCACTGATGGGTGCAGGGATGCTGAGCATCAGTACCAGTGGGGGAGGCGCTTATCTTGTCTCCAGTGTCCTGAAGCTGCAGTTGGGTGCCCACATCTGAGTCCCCTCCATCTGCCCGCTCTACGGTTCCAGCCATCATCGGATGCCGTGGAAAATACTTTCCAGTGGAGAGCTGAGCTGCAGTTTGCATTAGATCAGAGGTGGAAGGCAGACTCCTTGAAAATCCGTGAGAAATCCATCTGGGAAGGGACATTAGTCCGGGTGAAGCTTTATTATTCTTAAGTGCTGAGACCAAAATCTCATACGTCAACACTCATCAGTTTAATTGGGGACAGAAAGAGAGTAGTAAAATTAAGACCTAGTGGAAGATGCTTTTCATTTATTTATTTATTTTTGTGGGGAGCTGGGAATTGCAATCCATTTTTCAACAAGGCCTCTCCAATCTCCCTCCCTAATTATAGAAAGAGAAGAAAGAAGAATAGCTGCTTTATTTTTAAAAACATTTTATTGTCACTGTTCACATCTCTAAATATATCACGCATGGTCATTTTATGAGGAAATCAAATTATACACAGCGTATTTTGAATTCTCCAACTACTCTGAAGATACATCTCTTGTCTGCAAAAGGTGCTAAAACAGCCAGGTCCATTTCACTTCTCTTTCCAGTTTTCTACCCAACCTCCCCCTCCTTTTGGTTTTGTTTTTAACTTTCAAAATCCCTGACTACATTCTTTTTTTCTTGGAAGGGGATACTTATTGGGACCCCTGAGGCATCTGAACCAAAGATAGTTTTTAAGGAGCCAGTTTCATCACACTCAAAGGCAGGCAGTAACTCAGGCTGGTCTGAGTACTCATAAGGAAAAGTCGGTAGGGAAGCTTCGGAGCAGATAAGGATAGATTGTAATTAGCACAGTAATTGTAATTAGCAGAGCAATTGTAATTAGCACAGTGATTGTTTGTTCATAATGGGTGCTTCCAAAGTGACTCCAGGCAGTTTGTTCTCTTAAGTATCTTCTGCCATTTCCCCAGTGATCTTGTTTACACTGCTAATGTACTAATGTGCTTAGCAATCTCTTTTATAAATAAACACTCCAAAGGTACAAGCCAGCCCAGCCCCTGGCCAAGCCTTATACATCCTTAATTAATGGAGTCCACAGCACTGAAAATGTACTATATTTGCATTATGCTAAGGCAATGCCTGTATATTACTCTCTGAAGAAATCACACTTCAGAAGTCACTTGTTATTGTTATTGTCATTCTGCTAATTACGTGAGGGAATGGGGTGTCACCACAGGAATGCACTTGAGGTCAGAGATTGCGGTCCTGGCTTTACCACTCTGATTTGTTATTTAATAGGTTTTCATTAAAGGACACCTCTGATGCTTATGTGTGGGGGATGAAAAGACAGAGCTAGGCAAGGTCCCTACTCTGATGTAAATGGACGGCTGGCCCAGCCTTGGTGTCCTAAGCAGCAGGGAAGACTTCCTGACGGAGATGCTAGCTGAAGCCCGGAGGATGTGATGAACAGTGAGTTATGTGGGCGAGTGCTCCAGGCAAGTAAAAGCGCAGAACATCAGCAGACAGGAACCTCAAGGTGGATCATGAAGAGGGTGCGGGGCCGGACAGTAGAAAGAGGCCACGATGAACAGTGGGCCTTCGATCAGGAAGGGTTATTTAAGCACCACAGTAATGGGGCCATTACTGGCTGTAAGACTGCTCGGTCCTCTAACCTTTCTGAGCCCAGACCACTCACCACTAAATCAGGGAACATAATAATGCCAATCCCACAGGAGAATTACTGTGGGGAGGGAGAGGTGATGAGAAAAGCCAGGTTAAAATGCTCTGCAAAGTGTAGAGGCGTGTGCAAATGTTAGTGACATTTTCCTAACATGAATCTGAGCATCTGTGAGATACCACTTACTCCAAAATTATGTGCTGGAGTGTGCATCCTGGCACATTGGAGATCATGTGAGATGCAAATTCACCAGCATTCCTTTCTTTTTGTATTCCTTCCAGAGAGACGCAAAAGTAAGTCTATTCTAAGCTCACATTAATAAGCCTACGCATGTGAATCAAGAAAATTAATTTTTAGGGAAATATTTCCATCTCAGGGAGATGCCCTGAATAGAAATGTATTTAGTAACAATTCAATGAAAGATACGATCACAGTTTATTAGATGTGAATTAATACAGAAAGCTCCAAGGGCAGTGGCTAGGGTTTTATGTAATATCACCACTGAAAAATTACTATTAATGATAATGTAGTGAAACACCTCAAAGGTGGCTTTTAAGAGTCCAAAATGAGCATTTATTTTTATGTCTCATAAGATCCTCCGAGGAGCCCATTAAGTGGGCGGTTAATTAGCAGGCACGTGCCAGGAGCTTATCATGCAGGCATTTGGGTGCCCCAGTAGTGGTTAATTCAGGGTATCCCTAACCACTTTGAAAGAACCTTAACCTTGAATCAGCCAGCCACCTCTCCATCCCCCCACTGTGAATGTTCTAATGCTTTGACCTTGAAGCTGTTTCGCTTGTTGTGAATGCTTTCCGGAGTCAGAGGCAAGAGAAAGGATAAGAAGGATCAGTCTCCCTCGCCATCTCATAGCTGAGAGAAGTAAAGCTACACCAAGGGACACCTTTCCAGTTTTCTGTTAATTAACAAACTACTTCCAAGCAGTTATTGAGGACCCAGTCACTGGAAAGATACAAGCCCAGAGGCCATACCAGCGTCTTGCAGCTGTACTTGCAAAGAAGGTGGAAACTCAGCTTGAAATTAAACTAAGCTGCAATTACATTCTCCTTCAGCCCTGTGATTCAATCAATTAATATACATTGAGTAATTATTATGTGCTAGATTCTGGAGATGCAAGCTGAACAAGACTCACAGAGTTGAACATTAGTGTAAAAGGGGGAAAGCATGTTCTTTTCCTTGGTATTATCTTTAGTCTTTGCTTGTTAACTTTTTCCTTTCTCAAGGGGCTGGGATCCATCTCTGTGAAATATGATCGTCAATGAAGAAAGCAGAGACATGCAGTGCAAATTCAGGAGTCATTGTGCTGGGTGGGGCACATCCCATTTTCCATGTCCCACTGAAGTCCCCCATTACCTTTCTACTCACTCACCCCAGTCTTAAAGTTTCCTGCTCTTTGTTTCAGTGAAACCGAGTTCAGACTTGTCACCCCTATTGCATAACCTTGAATAAGATCAGATTCAGATTGCTGTAGTTATGTTTTTTTTTTTTTTTCCTGATCCAGGATCTCATCTAGGGCTCCATCAGAGCAAACTTGTCCTGGACAGTGTCCGTCGAGGAAGACTTTATTTGAGGCTGTTGCAATCAGGGGAGGGAGGTCTGGACTCGGTTCCACTGAAGCAAAGCCGAGGCAATGGGAGTGGAGAAGACCTGAAGGGCTTCAGGGCGAGGGGGACCAAGGGGCTCTGCCTCACACAGTGCACTGGTTTCTGAACTTGCAACTCTGTTGCTCTGCTCTTTTCACTGATGATTACATTCAAGGAGATGACTCCCAGGTCCTTGAGAAAGACATTCTTGGGTTATAAAACAGGCAAGAGGCTTTTTAAAAGATTTACATATCACAGGGCAGAGAAGGAATTTACAGTGATGAGTCCTCTGAAGGAAAAGCTCTAAAAGAAGGAAGGCCAGGGACCCAGACCTGGAGAAGCAGCCTGCCTGAAGTGTGACCAAGCTGGGCAGACTTTAAACCGGCTTAGCCTTACCTTTAGCAGTTTGTCTCCTTAGGCTCTTCTTGGCTCTGACAGTTGGGCAGGCTCATTGTTTTAGCTGATTTTTTTTTTCAACAGGCATTACTTTTACAAAGTTCAGGAATAAAAGCAATATAAAAGACATCCACAGGGAGTCCAGTCTAGGGTCTGTGATGACCTAGAGGGATGAGTTGGGGGGAAGGGAGGGAGGCTCAAAGGGGCAGCGACATACCTGTAATTATGGCTGATTTATATTGCTGCGTGACAGAAACCAACACACACACACACACACACACACACAAAATCCAGTGAGGAATGGTATTCCTTTCCATGTTTCTCTCTATTTGTTTTCTGCTACCTCCTCCTCACTGTTATTAGTTTCTTGAGTATTTTTCCAGTGTTTCTTTATATAAATTCAAACAAATAAGATTAAATACCATTCTCCCTTTCCTGTCACAAAAGATACATAAAATATATTGTTTTTTACGCATCTTCCCAACTTAGTTATATTTCTTAAAGATCTCTCCACAGGAAATACGTTTTTCAGCAGTAACACAAAGAACATTCTAATGTTGGGGGTTGGGATCCCACTGGTGAATACCACACCACTGTGGAAAAACTAGGACCCCAGGGAGATGGGGAAACCTAGGCTGTGAATGTGCGTGATTCCACTTCCTGGGTTGCTGGGCCTCACACAGGTGAGGCAGGTGCCGCCGCCTTTCTTGGCCTTATCTCTTCATATGTAAAATAAGCATCCTTCCCCCTCATGGTGTTCCTGTGAGAAAACTAAGATAAGAAATACAAGGAACCTGATCCTTGAATAAAAGTAACCACAGTGGTAGTAGTAACAGTAATAGCAAGACCTATTATTATTAACAATAATAAGGAGATCAGCCCTGGGATTTCTTTGGAAGGAATGATGCTGAAGCTGAAACTCCAGTACTTTGGCCACCTCATGCGAAGAGTTGACTCATTGGAAAAGACTCTGATGCTGGGAGGGATTGGGGGCAGGAGGAGAAGGGGACGACCGAGGATGAGATGGCTGGATGGCATCACGGACTCAATGGGCATGAGTCTGAGTGAACTCCAGGAGTTGGTGATGGACAGGGAGGCCTGGCGTGCTGCGATTCATGGGGTCGCAAAGAGTTGGACACGACTGAGCGACTGAACTGAACTGAACTGATAGCGTTTACCCTCCACCAGGTACCACTTCATTCCATCAAAAATACCACCTATTCATTCCATTAACAATTAAATACCTGTTACATGCCACTTATGGTTCTAGGGAACCAGAACTCAACAGAACAAAACGCATAAAAACCCTGCCCTCGTGTCCACATGCCACATTTTCTTTATCCATCCATCTGCTGATGGACGTTTAGGTTGATTCCATGGTCTGGCCATTGTAAATAGTGTGCAGGGAACACTGGGGTGTGTGTGTCTTTTTAAATTATGGTGTTCTCAGGGTATGTGGCCAGGAGTGGGATTGTTGGGTCATATGGTAGTTCTATTTTTAGATTTTTGAAGAATCTCCATACTGTTTTCCACAGTGACTGTTTCAATTTACATTCCCACCAACAGTGCAAGAAGGCCTCCTCTTCTCCATACTCTCTCCAGCATTTACTGTTTGTAGATTTTTTGATGATGGCCATTCTGACTGGTGTGAAGTGATAACCTCAGTTCAGTTCAGTTCAGTCGCTCAGTCATGTCCGACTCTTTGCGACCCCATGAATCACAGCATGCCAGGCCTCCCTGTCTATCACCAACTCCCAGAGTTCACTCAGACCCACGTCCATCGAGTCAGTGATGCCATCCAGCCATCTCATCCTCGGTCGTCCCCTTCTCCTGCCCCCAATCCCTCCCAGCATCAGAGTCTTTTCCAATGAGTCAACTCTTCACATGAGGTGGCCAAAGTACTGGAGTTTCAGCTTCAGCATCATTCCTTCCAAAGAAATCCCAGGGCTGATCTCCTTCAGAATGGACTGGTTGGATTTCCTTGCAGTCCAAGGGACTCTCGAGTCTTCTCCAACACCACCTCATTGTCATTTTAATCTGCATTTCTCTAATAATTAGTGATGTTGATCATCTTTTTATGTGACTCTTGGACATCTATTTGTCTTCTTTGGAGAAATGTCTATTTAGGGCTTCTGCACATTTTTTAATTGGGTTGTTTCTTCTTTTGATATTAAGCTGCATGAGCTAATTGAATATTTTGACTTTTAATCCCTTGCCAGCTGGGACTGGCATGTGTACTCTGCCCTGTGTACAGTAGCCAGCTAGCAGGAACTTGCTGCAGAGTGCAGAGAGCTCAGCTGGGTGCTCTGGGGTGACCTAGATGGGTGTGACGGTGGGGGGTGTCTGTATGCATACCTGATTCACGATGTTGTATCGCAGAACCCAACACAACACATTAAAGCAGGGAACACAGACAAACAAACGCCTGACCTCGTGAGTGATAGTCTAGTGTGGGAGATAACCAACAAATAAATATACATTATGTCAAGTGTATCCACTCTGGAGGAAGCAGGAGCAGGAGGCTGGGGTGTGCTAGGCAGGGGATTCTCCTTAATGCAGGCTGGACAGGGAAGCCCTCTTTAGATAAGGTGACAGTCATGCACATATCTTAACAAGTGAGGTGGTCAGTCTTGCAGATATATAGGGACAAGCTTCCAGGCAGAGGGCACAGCGAGTTCACAGACCCTTCACACATTCCATGAACCAAAAGGAGCCCAGAGGCGAATGGAAAGTAGTGAGAGAGCGGGCGAGTGATAGGGGAAAGAGCTATAAATAAAAAGGTAATGGATGTCAAGAGGGGCAGTGTGGCGATTTGTACAGGGCCCTATGAGTCACATGGGTCCAATACTTTGGATTTTACTCTGAGCGAGAAGAGAAAGAAGCCCACACGTGGTTTGAGCAGAAGTGGGCTATAATATCACTCACATTTTTAAAAGACCACTCCATCTGGGGTGTGAAGAATCGACTTTGGCGGGCAGGGTGGAAGCACGGAAAGCAGTTCCAGGGCTTTTGCACTGGCCCAGGTAAAAGGCAGTGGAGCCTGGTGGTAGGTGTCCACATGGCGAGAGGTGGGCAGATGCTGGGTGTATCCTCAAGGTAGCACCATCGGGTGTACTGATGAGGGAGAGAAAGGCGGGGCGCAGGCCGGCTCCCCGCTTCTAGCTTGAGCAGCTGGAAGGAAGGAGGAGCCGTTGATGGCGACAGGATGGTGGGAGCAGGCACAAGGGAGGGGAGTAGAAATAGAAATGTATCTGTGACCACGTTAAACAATGAGCTCGATTGTGGAAGATCCCAGAAGTTTATAACTGGAGAGTAGTGCAGTAAAACCCTAGGGACTCATCACCCTGCGGTTTCCCTGGTATCTCAGAAGGTAAAGAATCTGCCTGCAATGAGGGAGACCCAGTTTTGATCCCTGGGTCAGGAAGGTCTCCAGGAAAAGGGAATGGCTGCCCACTCTAGCGTTCTTGCCTGGAGAATTCCGTGGACACAGGAGCCTGGCGGGTTACAGTCCGTGGGGTCACAAAGAATCAGACTCGACTGAGTGACTCATGCTTTCTCTCTTCATTCATCACCCTGCTTCAGTCATCTGGTTATGTCTAATACATATCCTCATTAAGATGTCAGGAAGCCAGTCCAGCAGAAGAGAGATCAGATTTGAAACACATGTTGTAGATTATTTAGCCTGTAGATGGCATAAAAGAAATAAGAGGAACAAGTTCACCAGGGAGGAGACAGACAAGGGAAGGACCTGAGCCCCTAGCCCAGGGGCTCCCATACTTGAAGGTCAGAGGGTTAAAGAGCTTTCAACACAGGAGGCTGGGGACGAGTTCCCAGTAACAAACAAGGAGAAGCCAGGTTTAGCTCTGCCTGTTTAAACCCACTCAGTTCTTCCGACAGTGTGACTTAAAGACGTGACACCCGTTTTCTTAATGTCATCCAGCTTGCAAAGGGTGGAGCCCGGATTGGGATGTAGGCAGTCTGGCTCTAAACCCAAACTCAAATATCCATCTACCCCATCCCTTCCACCACAGAGCCACACACTTCACTGCCTCCGTAGCACTGTGCCAGGCTGAGGGACTTGACGGGGGTGGCAGTGGGGGAGAGGGAGAATGTTATAAAAACAGCCGCATTAAAAGATAACTAACAGTGCAGGATATTATGTGTGTGATCGACCATCAAATTATCTTAGTCAATAATTCAACGCTGCCTAATAATATTAATGATGATAATAATTGCTATTTACTGAGCATGTATCTGTGGGTCAGATACTCTGTGAAGTGCTTCAAATGTTGTATCTTTAATCCTCACAAGTTTATGAAGATGAACCAATGTTACATCCGTTCTGCATATAAAGGCACTGAGGTAACAGAGCTTAGAGAGTGGTGGTGACGAATGTGCTCTGCCCCACTGATGGGTTTACGATGCATTATTCAGGAGGCAAGGCGGGAAGGAAGGATGGTGACGTAAGCTTTGGGGTCAAGTAGAAATGGATTCAAATCCTAGCTCTGTGCAATGTGGTTTTGATTATTTAATCAGTTTTAGTTTCCTTGTATGAGAAAATGCAAAAAAAAAAATTGTAGGTCTGGTCCTTGTACTCTTTTTCCTCTGACATACTTGTAGAAATCCAAATTAAATTCATATTTCTGTGATTCTTGAAATGAAAGCTAGAAATGAGACCTATTAAAATGAGACCCAGAATTATTATTGAATGTTCATAGTAAGTCCCCGAGTGTGTGTGCATGTGCACGCAGTCATTTCTAACTCTTTGCAACCCCACGGATGAGAGCCTGCCAGGCACCTCTGTTGGTGGGGTTTTCCAGGCAGGAATACCGGAGTGGGGTGCCATTTCCTTCTCCAGGGGACCTTCCCGACCCAGGGACTGAACCCACATCTCTTGTGTCTTCTGCACTGGCAGGTGAGTTCTTTAGCAGCTGAGCCACCAGGAAAGTCTTGGTAAGTCGCCAAGCCCTAGCAAAGTGTCTACATGCCTAAGGTCTCAGCAAGTGGTAGCTGTAACTTATGTGTTGATTTTGTCTGTGGNTTTCCATTTCCTTTGGTGAAGCTGAGGCTGACTGATGAGACTGTGGCTTTGGACTCAGGTAGACCTGGAACTGAATTCAACCTCTGTTGCTATTAGCTATGTCATGGGTCCTCAATCTCTGGGGTCAAATGCCTGATAATGTGAGGTGGAGCTGATATAATAGAAGTAAAGTGTACAATAAATGTAATGCACTTGAATCATCCTGAAACCACCTCCTTTCCAGTCCGTGGGAAAACTGTCTTCCACGAAATCCTGGTACCAGGAAGGTTAGGGACCCTGAGCTGTGTGAGCTTTCTTAGGTCGCTTGACCTCTCTGAACTTTATTGTGCTTGCTTGTACAAAGTGGTTATATTACTGCCTGATCAGTCAGGTGGTAAATAACATGTGGCCTTTAAATCAACTGATTCATATTAGATACTCAGTACTGGCTACTTATTTTTCCTTCTCACCCTCAAGGCAGAAACTATGTTTATTTGTATGCCCAGTGACATCAAAAAACAGAGCTTAATGCATAGGAAGTGATTAACAACTTGAAAGGCAGGAGAAAAGAAAAGGAAAGAAAAAGTGGGGAGAGAGGGAAGAAAAAAGGAAGGGAGGAAAGGAAAGGAAGAGAGGAAGAAAGTAAATCAGAAAAGGTTCTGTCATTAGGACTTGTTTAAAAAAAAAGAAACCATTTCATTCATTCACTGAACAGGTATCCTGCACTTAATAAATTTTCATCACTGTCCTAAGTGATGGAGATACAGAGAAAGCCAGACAGGGGCAGCGTATGCCCATGTTCATAGGTGACCATACCTCCCAGTTTGACTAGGATGATTCTAGTTTATGCCTTTTCTCCCAGAGTCCTGTCTTCTTTAGCATTTGTCCCTGGACAAAAGTCACCTGGGTTAAATGATGAATTATAGAGTCACTTTGCCTACTGAGTTCATAGGTAACAAAAGGAAGGTGCTTATTCAAGTGAAATTCAATCAAGTGAGTTGTGCAGTGTGATGTTTGGAAGTCAGGGTACACCTTGAACAAACATCTAGAACCCACGTGGGGATGTTTGGAGTCCAGGTAGGTAGGTGTTCCTCAGGGAGTAATGTTTGAGATGAGATGCGAAGGGTGAGTAAGAGGTTATTAAGTGACGGGAAAGAAGGGGATAGACTGGTGTGCTGATGAGAGCTGGTACAGAGAGCATGTTGCTCCAAACAGAAAGGCTAAAGGGAATTAAAGGGGATTCAAGCTGGACTTCAGAAAGTGGCAGGAGTGTGAGGGTCTCTTTCCTGGTCTGCCTCCACTTAGTAGGTCCCTAAAGGGGGAAAGCACCTCTCTGCCTGTCTTTGCCATCATGCTGTGGGTGGCAATCCCCAGAAAGATGGAAGGAGAATGGAAGTTTATGGAATGTGCACTCCTGGGTTGGCCCAAAGGGACCTGTCACAGAGGTGCCAGAAAAGGCAAAGAATGCCTGTCTCCCCTGAATTACCTTTTCTTAAAAAGACAAAGGGGAAGCTTTTGTTGGGACAAAGTTATGTTAATATTGTCAAGTTGGTACGCTGGGTCGCTGAATTGGTTCTTGGGGACTGTCACAGCACTGATGGGGAGTTTGGCAAGTTAATTTTAAATCTGTCACCTCACTCTTCTGTGACTTCTGCTCCTTAATAAAGTTCCGCAGTGATTGTGGGCTCAGCTGACAGCTGGAGAGTGATCTCTGAGGCTGAAACTGACGTGAAATGACCCTTTTTCTCCACCCTCTCTCCTTGTGACCTCTCCTCTCCCTTCTGCACATCCTAGGTTGCCAACCTGAAATGAGAAACCCCTCCTTTTACAGAAGCTACCCTCATGGAAAAGGAAATGGCAACCCGCTCCATTGTTCTTGCCTGGGAAATCTCATGGACAAAGGAGCCTGGCTGGCTACAGTTCATGGGATAGCAAGAGTTGGACATGACTTAGCAACTAAACCACCACCACCAGCATATATTAAAAAAAAAAAAAGCTACCCCATTGCTGGGGGGCAGCATGAAGCCCAAGAAAAAGCAGAAGCTTTGCAGTTAGACCAACTGGGGTCTGAATGCTGATTCTGCCACAGGGGAGCTGGGTGACCTTGTAAAAGCCGCTTGACATGTCAGACTCTCTGCTTCCTCTGGCTGTTGTAATATAAAATACTATATGTCAGAGCACCTGCTACAGTTTACCACCTGCCAGGTCCCCTTCTTCCCTTCAACACTATGTGGGACACGACCTGCAGGCCTGGATTCCAGTGACAAGCGAGCCGGAAACTGTCCCTCTCTCCACACCTTTAACAGATCCAGTGTTCAGATGGCATCAGGGAACCCGTGGAGGAATCAAAAGGAAGGCAGTGATTAAAAATGGGCAGCACTTTGTGAGAGCCCCGATGAGTTTCTAATGAGCTTTTTGTACAACAGTCTAATAACAGTTCTAATAAAACCCACCCCACTGGAGCTAAAAACCTTCATTTTCTCCACACTCGTAAGACTATTTTCTCTGCTGGGGCTTCTGAACCGATGCAAATTGCCAGGAACTTGTGCAAACACCCAAATATTACAGGCATGTGGCATTCGCTCCCTGGCTCTGATTTTCAGGGCGGCGTCCAGTCTACTCTAAGACGATCCTGCACACCTGCTCAAGTCCCCAGCTTTGATCCTGTGCCCTGCTTAGACTTGGGTCCAATCATCCCCTGTATGTGAATCTGTACTTTGCTTTTCAACACCGACTACATTTATTTTTCTGGCTATCACAGTCCCGTCTCCATGTCCCTGGCATTCCGGGACCCAGATGGTTAGGCTAACTGCTTGGTGGGCAGTCCTGGCCAGCTGACCCGTCTTCTCTATAAAGTGCAACTCTGGGCAGTGTGTGATTCCATTGTGGAGCACTTGACATTCATCCTGTAGGTATTATTTAGCAACTATATGTTATGGTGAAGCTCGGCACAAGTCCTAGTATAATATTTACAGAAGTAAATAAAACAGCTCACAGTGGTGATGAGGGCAACAAAGTGTCGTCATTATTGGAAGACCCGTGGGTGAAACCTGGAACGACAGCCAGGCTTGTCCTGATTCACGAGGTGCTTCTAACGCTCTGCCTGGGACTCACTTTGAAGCCCCTCTTGAGTTACAATGTCGTCTCTCCCTCCTCCTCTGGAAGGACAAGCTATCTTAAGTTTGATAGAGACATATAGCATGTAGTCTCCACTCTCTCCCTTTCCAATTGCTTCTCCACGCTTTTCTCATTTGATTTCTCCTGCACCACTTCCCAGAAATGCTAGTATAAACTGAGGTCACAGATAATATTACTAGTGCATGTACGGAGTGGTTAAGAGCCTGGGGAGTGGAATGAAGGTGCCTGGGCTCAGATCTTAACTGAGTCTATGTACGAAGTACAATTGGCTTCATCACCTTTTAAAAGGACGTGCGTGCATGCGTGCATCCTCAGTCATGTCCAACTTTTTGCCACCCTATGTACTGTAGCCCACCAGGCTCCACTGTCCATGGAATTTTCCAGGCAAGAATACTGGAATGGGTTGCCATTTCCTACTCCAGGGATCTTCCCGACCCAGGGATCGAACCTGCCTCTCTTATGACTCCTGCAGTGACAGGCGGGTTCTTTACCACTATCGCCATCTGGAAAGCGGCCTGTGGTTCCTATATTATATGACTTATAAAGAGAGAAATCATATTCAAAGATTTTCCTGGCTTGTACTCCTTGGGCTTAATCCTCAGAAATACAAAGTTGAAAATTAAAACACAAGTCAGTCAGAGGGGGGAAAAAATAGAGCCCTGTGAAATAATTCATTCTTTAAGGTAGGAGACCCAGCATGTAGACAAGACAGAAGGGAGGCTCTCCACTCATACTAGCCAATCCTCCTACAAGATGGTCGAGAAGGAAGATGGGATGTCTGGCCACCAGTGCAACCCCCAAGGGCTGGGGAGAGTAGGAGCCTCCAGCAGTTTCCAGAACAGTTTCCACCACAAAGTCCCAAGGATGAGCTCTCTCACCACCAGCCTGGGTGGTCCGCACCTGTCCCCTCCTCCCTCCACCCGCTCTCTCCTTCCGTCTCTCCCCTCCCCCACATGCCCTCTTTACCACTGAGCCGCCTTGGAAGCCTCTATCCCATTATCAAAACTCACAGAAGTAGAGCTGATTTAACAGTTAAGTGGGTTGAATTAAGCACACTTATCAGAATATATGGGCTTCCCAGGTGGCACTAGTGGCAAAGAATCTGCCTGCCAATGCAGGAGATGTAAGAGATGCAGGTTCAGTCCCTGGGTCGGGAAGATCCTCTGGAGGAGGAAGTGGCAACCCACTCCAGGATTCTTGCCTGGAGAATCCCATTTAAATCAGATAATACATGCAAACGACTAGATACACAGTAGGCATGCAGTTGTTACTACTTACTCTTCTTGTCAACTTTATGCCCTCCTCTGCCTCCCTTGCACAACCCCGATCACCCAGCATCTGCAGTGTTTGTCCCTTCATCTTTTCTTTGTCTTCTTGACTGGCTTGTGAATTTCTCAAGAACAGAGGTCACATCTTCTATGACTCGGTTAAGGCAGATCCTGACCGTGTGAGCACCTGGTGACTTTTGTGGATGATCAGTGAGTGAATGAATATCTGAATGAGAGAACTGATGTGAGTGAAAAACGGAATGAATTACTCAGTGGGTGGATATATACATGAATATATATTAAATATGATTAATACATAGATGAATATATATGACAATAAACGCATGAATGAAGGACCCCACGAATGAATTAGTGGAGTAACGAAGGAAAAGATGCCAGGATAGATGGGAGAATGGCAGGAATGTTATTGAGGGAATGAAAAAAAAAATGAATGAAAACGTAAGCAAATGGATAAATTAATTATTGGTCCAGAGTGGATATGGGAGGAACCTGGATTTCATGTTAGTGGAGGAGAGCCATATAAGGCACATGGCTTGGGGGAAAATTTGTGTCACTCTGGGAAAATGAAAAAAAAAAAAAAAAGAGGCTGGGAGATGAGCAAAACTAGTATGTTTTCTGGAATTTGAAAAGCATTAAGAAATAAATGAATATTTTTAATCTGATGGTGTCTGGGCCCTACGGTCCAAGCCTAGTAGGCACAAGAGAAGCAGAAGGGGAAGGTACACAGAGATTGTGAGGACAATGTAAGGAATCAACTTAGGCTGGGGAATTATGTGGGGTGGGGCTTTACTTGTCACAGGGTCTTTAAGTATCAAGTTTAAAGTATAAGTAATGTTTTCAGTTCAGTCGCTCAGTCATGTCTGACTCTTTGCAACCCCATGGACTGCAGCACGCCAGGCCTCCCTGTCCATCACCAACTTCCAGAGCCTGCTCAAACTCAATGCCATCCAACCATCTCATCCTCTGTCATCTCCTTGTTCTCCTGCCTTCAGTCTTTCCCAGCATCAGGGTCTTTTCTAAGGAGTCAGCTCTTCGCATCAGGTGGCCAAAGTACTGGAGTTTCAGCTTCAGTATCAATCTTCCAATGAATATTCAGGACTGATCTCCTTTAGGATTGACTGGTTGGATCTCCTTGCAGTCCAAGGGACTCTCAAGAGTCTTCTCCAACACCACAGTTCAAAAGCATCAATTCTTCGGTGCTCAGGTTTCTTTATAGTAGCGTTCGTATATAAGAACATATAGTAGGATTTCTATATAAGTAATGTTTTTGTGTGTAATAATAATAACAACGCTAATTAGCCATTTTGTCCCTACTGTACCTAACAGTCTACAACAGTCCCTCTTGGATTTCTCTCGTGTGAATTTTCCAAATGCTTCAAGAGGAGGTTGGGGAAAAGCCTTCCCTCCTCCATGTGAATTCACTTAATCAAGAGTTTAGATTTAAGCCCTTTCTGCCCTCCTAAAAGACTTTAGACAAGTAGAAATAAATTGTGCATGTATAGCAAGGTACTCAAAGCAGAGGGGATATGTGTTACTTTTGATGATGGAGTGACTCTAGAACACTGGTAACAGCACTATGAATGAGTCCAAGGAACATTCCAGCATTGAGGCGTAGCCAGGGTTCTACCTGCACACGGAAGGAGGGGCAGCCAGTCATCAGAGGAGAGGAAGAGCGCTGAGTTAGCGCTGCGTCCTGTTGGAGCTGTTTCATCCACCACTTCCCACACGAGGATGTTGGGCAGTACTACGGAGCACGTCTTCCGCCGCTGTGTTCAGATATCCCCTAATATTTTCTCTAGGAACATTTTTTTAATTGACTGTCAGATTCAAGTCTTGAAATTAAAGCATAATAAACATTATAAGAAGAAGGGCTTCCCTGGTGGCTCAGCTGGTAAAGAATCCACTTGCAATGCGGGAGACCTGGGTTTGATCCATGGGTTGAAAAGATCCCCTGGAGAAGGGAACAGCTACCCACTCCAGTATTCTGGCCTGGAGAATTCCATGGACTATATAGTCCATGGAGTCCCAAAGGGCTGGCCACAATTGAGTGACTTTCACTTCTTCACTTCATAAGAAGCAGAGTATTTGCTTTTAAAATAAGCAAACTGATGCCTGAAACAGTTAAAGAAATCCCTGCAATCATAAAGTAATTCAAAGGAAAGCAAAGAACAAACTTTCGTCTCAGATCTCCCACACCATGTCCTTGGCATAGCTCATTCCCCTCTTTGTTCTGGGATTTGTTGCCTCTGCTTTGGATTTCAGGGGAGACATTATGCCACTGTCTGTCTAGATTTCTCCTTTCCCAGCATCATGGCACAGCTGTTTATACCACTCAAGGTGCGGTTGCAAACTGCCAACATGGGCATCACTTGGGATCTTATTAGAAATGCAGACTCTCCCATTCCCCCGAAGATCCGCTGAATCAGCCTGCAATTTCACAAGATCTCCAGGTTAGTATCTGAGAAGAGGTGGGAGAGAGCAGTGGTTTTCATCTTCTGGTCCCTAGGCTGGCAACCTCAGCAGCCCCTGTGAATGCGGTGGCAATGCAAACTCTCAGGGCCTACTCCTGACCTACTGAATCAGAATGTCTGGGAGGAGAACCCAGCAGTCTGTCTCAATAGCCTTTTCCCAACTCACCTTTCACCCCACCATCATCCTGGTGGTTCTGATGTATGCAAAGTTAGAGAGTGACTGCACATAGAGGAAAGTCCATCAGTTATTAGAATCGGGCCCACTTGGCTCGAAACCTGGGTATCTCTCCTTCCTATCTATACGGTCAGCCACTCGCCGCTCCAACCTTATAAGCAAAATTATGATGATGATTCATGCTAATGAAGATGATGATGGTAATGACGTCTGCCCCGTAGGGAAATTGTGCTCATCAAATTAGCTGTAAAACATCCTTTTATCCTGATGCCTCAGAGTCTTCCACTGTTTTAAAGATACCTGTATTTCTGCATCCCAGTGGCTCTTCTGACACTCCCCTCTAGACCACACTGGGTGGTGAGCAGGTCCCTGGCGCTTGCCCTGAGAGCAGCACCTTATATTAGCACCTGATGGCTCTGTTCTTCAACTACATTCAATAATAGCACTAATCCGCACAATGCAGCTTGAATCAGCGGCAGTTGGAATTAATCTGGCAAGTTGAACATCGCAGGTGACACTGTTCAATATTTTGCTGGAGCTCAGACCCATAACCTTTACGTCATCTCTGCCATCCACTAATTTTGTAATTTTGTCAGGAAAAGCTATCAAGTTGTCTAGGATGATTTGTTCTGCATGAACCTCCAATGCTCCTTATTGCTCACTATTCCATTATCTCTTGAATGCTTACAGATTTTTTCTGGGCACATTTGTCCAATTATTTTACTAAGTATTGACATCAGGCTTACTTGACAGTGATTTTCAGGATTGCCTCTCATTAACCTCCTTGGAAGACCAGTTCTGCACTTGGTCAGTTTCACTGCCACTCTTGTTTCCCAGCTTCCTGCCTCCTGCACAGACCCGCCACTCCTCCTGGCTGACATTCCCTGTTATTTGACTTGGATAGCAATAGTATTATTCCTTGATCCCCCACACCCCGATGCTCCAGTAACCAAGGCCGTTTTACATAGAGTCACAGGAAGCTAGAGGTGAAAACAGCCTTAAAGAAGAAATGTATTGTGGGGAAAGAGTCCAGCTGCACTTGGATTGCAACCTGGATTCTCCATTCTTGTGTTTCATTACCTGGGGCAGGTGCCGCCTCTCTCTGAGCCTCAACTCCCATCTCCATCTGTAAAATGGGACTAATTAAACCTCAGGGAGGATTGTTTTTGTTTTTGTTGTTTAGTCGCTAAGTTGCGTCTGACTCTTTGTGACCCCCATGGACTGTAGCCTGCCAGGCTTCTTTGTCCATACGATTTCCCAGACAAGAATACTGGAGTGGGTTGCCATTTCCTTCTCCAGGGGATCTTCCTGACTCAGGGGTCAAACCTACAACTCCTGCATTGGCAGGTGGGTTCTTTTACCACTGAGCTGCCAGGGAAGCTCCAAGGGGGATTAATGAAAGGATTAAATAAACTGGATGCTTCACACTCTCAGCACTGCACCTGCTGAGAAATCCATGCCTTGTTAATGGTAGTCCCCCTTCACCTGTGCCCTATCTAATGACCTCCCTTTGCAAAGAAGGAAATCAATCTAGGAAAGAGATATGCAAAATATCGCATAGAACTCCACAGAAGACAGTCTCTGAGTCCTTGTTCAGTGTAAATCCACAGATTTACCTTTCACTCCTGTCAGTTACCTAGAGGTGGATGACATCGCATGCAAGGATCCAGTGGATCATGGGCTACATCTCAGTCCCCATTCAACCCTCAGTGGGGATCCTTGCACAGTCCACAACCTTCACGAGTGTGCATAGACACCCTACGTCATCCCCTGTGCCACAAAAGATGAGTTGTTAAATCCTCTTCCAGCCCCAGCGTTCTCAGATCCGTCCCCCTTCTTTGAGATATCATAAATATGGCTGAAGCCTTGTTTTTGTTTTTTGTTCTGTTTATTTGTTTGCTAGGAAGGACAGGGAGGAAAGATAAGCAGGTCTATAGAGGTATCTTGTACAATTGCTGTGACAAAGCAAACATAAAAAATGGGTCCACTTTAAATTAATTTCATTGATTTTTTCCCCCTTCCTCTCCTTTGAAATCTCAGAGTTTGGAGGTTATAACTGGGCAGTTTATTATCCGCTGCTGAGGGACTCAGTGGAGCCAGCATCTTGGGGGCCCTGAGTACCTTGTTTACATATCACCCTTCAGAACCGCATAACTGGCAGGCCTCCGTCCCTGCCCGAGTCCCATTCCCTTCCCTTTCATTATGTGTCCCCACATTCTATTACCTGCTCGCGGTGTCAGTGACTCAGCCATCGTGGCTGCAGTAATGATGGCTTTCAGAGCTCAGCTAATGACGCAGGCACTGAGGTGTCTCCAGACCCAACAGCCGGCAGAATCTCAATTTTGCAGGATTTGAGACCACGGCGTCATGCATTATGCATGAGCACGCCTGGCACCTGTGTCTACTGAGCCTGAGAATTGTGTTGGAGGCAGAGTAGGGGGTGAGCATTTATACCCAAGACCCTACATATTGGTGGCCACAGGGAGGAAAATGAGATGTCTGATCGTGCAGAGTGTTGGCTGGGAGATTGGCAGGAGGAGAGGGAAAACGATATTGGCAAATATGACTGAGTCTAGCCTTCACTTGGAAAATGGTACAGGAGACTGGTTAAGGGATGGTCTCTGGAGTAAGAAGTGTGTGTGTGTGTGTGTGTGTGTGTGTGCATGCACACTCGCATATGCACACACTGAGTTGCTCAGTCATTTCTTACTCTTTGTGACTTCATGGACTACAGCCCACCAAGCTCCTCTGTCCAGGGGATTTGTCAGGCAAGAGCACTGGAACAGGTTGCCATTTCCTACGCCAGGGGGTCTTCCCGACCCAGGGATGGAGCCTGTGTCTCTTGCATCTCCTGTATTGGTGGGTGGATTTTTTACCACTAAGGTTGGGGATAGGATCCAACCACAGTTTGGACCCAGTTTGCTGGCTGGGTCCATGGTGAAGAATAAAGACTCATCTTCCTTATTTCCATAATGGGATCATAATCCATTGAGGGGATGAAATAGAATAACGCAGGCAAAGCTCTTTGTCATGTGTCAAGCAACACAGAAGATGCTCAGTTAACATGGGCCACCATTATTAATGGTTACCCCACACACACACCCCCTCATCTCCTGATCCCACTCTCAGGCAGCCTGCCTGCATAAACACAGAACAGCTTTCTTCTACTGTGATGGATATGACTTGTCTCCTGAATAGAACAGAAAACTCTAGAAACAACAGATGCAAACTCTTGCCCCGGTTCTGCCTCAAGGTCACTGAGTAACTTGGATGGACCCCTTCCTGACCTTGGTCCCCAGCCTTGTCATCCATAAATGAGGGATCAAAGTAGATCAGACTGCATTTTCTTGGGGGTGGGCACACAAGGTCTTCAGAAAAGTTTCAGGAGTCCCTTCCAAAGGAGTACAGATCGGGGCTGGAGAGGACTCTACCACACTGTGCCATGTGTAGGAGCTCCAAACATAATTCTGCTGCAAAAACAAATAATTAAATAAAAGAAATGAGAAAACCACTGCTCTAGCAATCAGTAATGTTCGTATAGTTTTGATGACGCATGATTCTGCAACTTCTTCATGGGCAGGACCAGGCAAGCAGAGGGAGCACTGACTGTTCTCTTAAACTATAAGGGGTAGTTGTCTTGGGGATGTTGAGCTATTCTGGGGACAAGGCATGTCTTAAAAATATAGAGGCATCCTGAGCCTGTTTATCTAGAGTAGAGATCTGGTTCTGTAGGAGTGGGAGCGACTTTACAGTTAGAGATGATTCAATTCTGGGCTGTGTCCCTAACTTGCTTGGTGATATGCTTAACCTCTCTGAACCTGAGTTTTCTCATCTGCGAAATGGAGGCAGTGTCTCCTACTGCAAGGGTAGGAGTGACTTCATGAGTGACATCGTAGATGTAATTTCACAGCGTTTGGTGTCTGATATGCACTCAGTACACATCTTTTTTTTTCCCCCTCTCCCAACTGAATTCTGAATTCTGTTTTACTCCTACACTTTGAGCCTTGCCCTTAGATCCAGTACTCTCTTATGAAGAGGATGTGGTCCAAACTACCACTCCTGTCACCAGCTATGTTGTCTGTGACCTCTGTTCCCCTCATGGCATATCCATTAGGCTACAGCATTTACTCCATCAAATCCAGAGACCTCTGGGGCTAAGCCTTGGCAGAAAAAAAAACACAAAACCCCAAATTACTGTTGCAGGTTGTACAGTTCAGTACAGGCCCCCATGGACAGTGCAAGTATGTGGTGGCTCAGATTTGGGGCCCAGAATTTTGCATTAGAAACTAGATATGTCCCAAAGACTAAAGAGGGAAAGCATCAAGGATCTAAAGAACATGGCTTGCTGGGTAGGCTATCAAGACAGTTATCAGTAAAATGGAATGGAGGCTCAGTGTCCAGAATTGGTTCCTAAAATGAGAGTAAAATCAGAAGCCACCCTAATTTTGCCCCTTCCATCCTTTTCTTTATTTATCCCACCCCCTTCTTAAAGCAATGATGCTGCTACGAGGAAAGCCTCAGACTAGCAGGAAAAACACATCTGTAATGAAACAAGACTACACCACTTGTTACATGCTTCAGTTCGGTTCAGTTCAGTCGGTCAGTCATGTCTGACTCTTTGCAGCCCCAAGGACAACAGCACGCCAAATCTTCCTGTCTATCACCAACTCCCAGAGTTCACTCAGACTCATATCCATTGAGTCAGTGATGCCATCCAACCGCCTTATCCTCCGTAGTCTCCTTCTCGTCCTGCCTTTAATCTTTCCCAGCATCAGGGTCTTTTCAAATGAGTCAGCTCTTCACACCAGGTGAACAAAGTATTGGCATTTCAGCTTCAATATCAGTCCTTCCAGTGAATATTCAGGACTGATTTCCTTTAAGATGGACTGGTTGGATCTCCTTGCAGTCCAAGGGACTCTCAAGAGTCTTCTCCAACACCACACTTCAAAAGCATCAATTCTTTGGCACTCTTTATAAAGCTTTCTTTATAGTCCAACTCTCACATCCATACATGACTACTGGAAAAACCATACCCTTGACTAGATGGACCTTTGTTGGCAAAGTAATGTCTCTGCTTTTTAATATGCTGTCTAGGTTGGTCATAACTTTCCTTCCAAGGAGCAAGCGTCTTTAATTTTATGGCCGCAATCACCATCTGCAGTGATTTTGGAGCGCCCAAAAATAAAGTTTCTCACTGTTTCCCCATCTATTTGCCATGAAGTGATGGGACCAGATGCCATGATCTTAGTTTTCTGAATTTTGAGCTTTAAGCCAACTTTTTCACTCTCCTCTTTCAATTTCATCAAGAGGCTCTTTAGTTCTTCTTTGCTTTCTGCCATAACGGTGGTGTCATCTGCGTATCAGAGGTTATTTTTCCCAGCAATCTTGATTCCAGCTTGTGCTTCATCCAGCCCAGTGTTTCTCATGATGTACTTTGCATATAAGTTAAATAAGCGGGAGATCTCTTCAAGAAAATTAGAGATACCAAGGGAACATTTCATGCACAGATGGGCTCGATAAAGGACAGAAATGGTATGGACCTAACAGAAGCAGAAGATATTAAGAAGAGGTGGCAAGAATACACAGAAGAACTGTACAAAAAAGATCTTTACTACCCAGATAATCATGATGATGTGATCACTAATCTAGAGCCAGACATCTTGGAAAGTGAAGTCAAGTGGGTCTTAGAAAGCATCACTACGAACAAAGCTAGTGGANAACAAAGCTAGTGGAGGTGATGGAATTCCAGTTGAGCTGTTTCAAATCCTGAAAGATGATGCTGTGAAAGTGCTGCACTCAAGATGCCAACAAATTTGGAAAACTCAGCAGTGGCCACAGGACTGGAAAAGGTCAGTTTTCATTCCAATCCCAAAGAAAGGAAACGAAAAGAATGCTCAAACTACCGCAAAATTACACTCATCTCACACACTAGAAAAGTAATGCTCAAAATTCTCCAAGCCAGGCTTCCGCAATATGTGAACCGTGAACT
>SJYQ01000210.1:605743-641229 GCA_006410935.1 Redunca redunca | reverse complement strand
TGAGTGCAGCACTTTCACAGCATCATCTTTCAGGTTTTGAAACAGCTCAACTGGAATTCCATCACCTCTATTAGCTTTGTTCATAGTGATGCTTCCTAAGGCCTGCTTGACTTCACATTCCAGGATGTCTGGCTCTAGGTGAGTGATTACACCATTGTGATTATCTGGGTCATGAAGCTCTTTTTTGTACAGTTCTTCCGTGTATTCTTGCCACCTCTTCTTAATATCTTCTGCTTCTGTTAGGTCCATACCATTTCTGTCCTTTATTGAGCCCATCTTTGCATGAAATGTTCCTTTGGTATCTCTAATTTTCTTGAAGAGATCTCTAGTCTTTCCCATTCTGTTGTTTGCCTCTATTTCTTTGCATTAGGCTCTGCTTTAAGTGAGTTAGATAAGTTTTAATTGAATATTTAATAGCCTTATTAGTAGGTAATATTAGTCCCTTTTTCAATAAGGATTGAAAGGGAAAATTACTTGTCCAAGGCCACAGCCTTTATTCTTTACCCTCATAAAATTAATAGATATTTCTGTAGAAAATTCAAGCGATATCTTTATGAAAAGAAGGTAAAGACCACCTGCAGCCGTATCTGTCTTCACATTTGTGAACCTGCTTCCAAATGTCCCTTGGTGGTCAGAATCATATTTTACATATAGAAAAATGTCTTTAACTAGGATGGCACAGTATATGCTTATTATCTTTTATTTTAAAATATCCCCTAGAGATCTTTCTCTAATTTGCAAAGAGCAGCTATATGGTTTTAATGCCTGCACAGATTCCATTACCCAGACTTATAATTCATTTAATCAATCCCCTGTTGATAGACATGTAGATATTTTCTGGCTTTTCACCGTCGCAAACTGTGTTGTGATAAGCATCTCTGTAAATACAGCTGTGCACATTCGAGTGACTGTCTCTTAGGATACATCCTAGAAGCCAAACCTCTTGGGTAAGAGGCAGGCACGTGGAGCTGTTGATTCCGGCACCACGTAGCCTCAGAAAAGGTTGAGCAGGTTTACACTTCATGTCCCAGCTGCCGTGGCTTAGCCAGAGGGAAGCCAGCTGATCCTGATTTAGCTCCGCCGTTGTTGGGCACAGGGCAGGGATCGGCGGGGGGGTAGGTTCAGGCAGCCTTGGAGCTTGGCTGGTCTGGGCTCGGGTTCCACTGCAGGGGGTGCGGAAGACTGATGAGGGGAAGCAGCACGGGGCTTTCTCTGCAAGGGGAGCTTCATTAGGCTACTCCACCACATCAGCCAGAGCTCTCAGGTAGAGCGTGGCCTCCGCTCGGAAGGAACACTCTTGGGCTGAATTACCCTGATTCAGCCACATGCTGTCTTGGTGCTCAAATTTGTCATTAGCAAGCGCGCTGTAGAGGTATCTGCATTTCACGCAGCGTCTCTCAAAGATAAAGAGGGTTGTTGCAGAACTGTGATGGGGAAAGGCAGACAGAATTGAAGAGCTGGGGCTCGGAATGCGGAGGTATGCAGAGGACAGAGGAGCCTTTCAGAAGAATTGAGGGGCCAATGGATGCCCACATTAGCCCATTGTTATCTTTTACAATTTACTCTGCCATCAACTTCAGATTTAAGTAACAAGGGGTGGTTAAAATGCTGAGGTGCCAAAATTCATGTGAAAAGAAATAATGATATCAGAAACAGCAAACGTAAGTTTGTTGTACTCTGAGCTCGGGAAAGCAGGGCTGAAGAACGGGGATCAGAATTTCTTTTAAGCTTTCTATTTTGTATTGGGTAGAGCTGATTAACAAACAGCGCTGTGACAGGTGGACAGCAGAGGGATTCCACTGTGCGTTTATGTGTGTTCATCTCCCCCAGACTCAGAGGGGATCAGAATCCTTCAGTGATTCAGCAGAGAGCTGAAGAAATGCATGGATGAATGGCTTTAGTCATGAAGCCATCCACTGAAAGAGGTTCTAATTGAGGATTGAATAGAAGTGGTTCAAATGATAGTGGCATCAGTCACTAGCTGTCTTTGCCACATGAGTTGGCTGAGGACGCAGAACTTAAGTTCAACCAGCAGAATGTGGATTAGGAAGTGGGTCTGGAGTTAGCACGTGTGGAGCAGGCCTGGGCAGAAGTCGCAGTGCCCTGGAAGTTCACCCACAGCCTCGGCTGCCCCCATGGGGAGCTCTGGGCTGGAATGGCTGTTTAGCTTGGCCTGAGTTGTTCCCAGATGTCTAATCCTTTACACCCTTGTAGAGAGCAGTTGGGGGTTCAGGGCACCCAGGTAGGGGCGGGATCTTGAGCAAGGTGGTTCTTTGGGAGCCAAAGCGGTCCCTGAAAGGGCTGCCAGCTGAAGACCACGTGCTGATGGTGCCCACAGCCTCTGGTTCTAGCATCTGGGTGACAATGAAAGGGGACCTGGGAGGAGCCCCGCAGCACTGCCACACTAGCTGTGTGACCTTAGACCCGCCCTGTCATTTCTCTGACCAGCTTTCTTATCCATGTAACACAGAGAACCCACGTTATATAATAGAAAGGCTGGAAAGATGGAGAGGGCCTATGAACGGGGTTGTCCAGCACACTCTTCTGCCTCAAGGGATCCTTAGTAAGTTACATCCTCTTTTCCCTTTTCCTTTGGGCTCCCCTTGTAGCCCTCTTGCCTTGCCTGCTGCCATAGTTATCTGGTCATTTCTCTCCATCACCCTCACCCCAGACGCCCCCTCCCGAGGGCCTCGTCCAGTGCTGTGAACATTGTAGAAAGGAGACTATGGCAGTGCTTACTGGAACCTTCTGCAAGCCTGGCTCTGCAAGGCACTTTAGGCATCCATCGTATGCTGCCCCATCCTCTGTATAACCCTGAAAGCCCGGCATCAGCCACCCCCACACTAGGAAACTGAGACTCAGGGGGTGAAGGCTCTTGCCCTGGGCCAGTCATACAGTCAGTCGCTGCTAGAGTGGGGCTGAGATGAGAATCCAGGGCCGCCTGCCTGACTCCACATTCCCGAACAGATGCAGATGGCGTTTCCTCTCGGCGCTCCACCATTGGCACTCTTGCCTATTTTTAGTCTGAGTGATGAGGGTTGCCTAGACAAGTTGAAATTCCAGGTGTTTGAAGGTGGCCTTGAGGGGCTCCCCACCTCCATGCAGCTGGAGGAAAAGACGGGTTGGTAGTGATGACAGGAGCTGCGTGCCATAAAGCGTGGCAGACGCCGACTGCTGGCTTCTGTCGAGAAGTTGTGAACAGAGGGTACGCGGACATCTCCAAACTGCTGCACTCGGGGGCAGGTTTATACGCTTTTCCAGAAAAGCAAAGGAGAAAAGGAGTCTGTCTTATAAATGTATGGCTGGTAACTGTGAATGCCGGGGGGTGTGTGTGTGTGTTGGGGTTGATAGAACAGAATGGCTACCCCAGTCAAGTGTCCGATCTGGCAACAGTTATTTATCAGGTGCTGATTTGTGCGACAGACACCATGGTAGGCTTTGCAGAGAGTGGGGAACAAGGCGGCCTCACTCTTCACCCTCACTTCGTTTGTAATCTGGTGGAGAAGGCAGCTGCTGGCCGCATGATCAGTGGGTGTCTACAGAGAAGGAGGAAATTAGCCCCTTAGGGAAGGATCAGTTCAGTTCAGTCACTCAGTCGTCTCCGACTCTCTGCAACCCCATGAATCGCAGCACGCCAGGCCTCCCTGTCCGTCACCAACTCTCAAAGTTTACCCAAACTCATGTCCATTGAGTCAGTGATGCCATCCAGCCATCTCATCCTCTGTCTTCCCCTTCTCCTCCCGCCCTCAATCTTTCCCAGCATCAGGGTCTTTTCAAATGAGTCAGCTCTTCACATCAGGATGATGTAAAAAGAGAATTGGCTTTGAAACAAAGTAGTCTTGGAGTTGAGGCAGTTTTCCTTCTGTGTCTCTTTCAGTGATTGATGCAGTTTCTCTGAGCCTCAGATTCCTCATCTGTGAATGGAGAGGGGAAAAAGTGAAATCTGTACTTTACGGGATTGTAATAGTTAAAGGCCAGTATAGCTAAAGTGGAGACCAGCAAGTTTTCCTGAAAAGGGCTCGTATCTGAGGCCTTTGTAGACAATGAGCTCGGGGAGTTCCGTGGCAGTCCAGTGCTTAGGACTCCTCGCTGTCACTGCTGAGGGCCTGGCTACAGCACCTGGTCAGAGAAGTAAAATCCAAATCCCAAAAGCTGACCAAGAAAGGAAAAGAAAAAAATAAAATGAGTCTTGCAGCCGTGTTATTATTCTTTTTTTTTAATTGAGGTAACATTGATTTATAACATTGTGCAAGCTTTATGAACCCAGTATTATATTTCTACTTCTGTGTGTGGTACAGCACGCTCACCACCCCAAATTCAGTCTCCATCCATCACCGTGGAGCCGATCCCCTTTACCCTCCCCCACCCTGCCCTTTGATGACCACTGCTCAGTTGTCTGTGTCTGTTTTTCATTTGGTTTGTTCATTTATTTTGTTTCTGTTGTTATTTATTAGATTTTTTTTATATTCAACATATGAGTGAAATCATATGGTGTTTGTCTTTCTCTTCACTTGGGATAATGCCCTCAAAGTCCATGTTGCTGCAAATGGCAAGGTTCCATCCTTTCTGTGGCTGAGTGCTATTCCTGGGTGTGTGTATACCCCATCTGTATCCATCCGTGTGTTGATGGACACTTGGGTTGTTGCCCTATCTTCGCTATTATAAATAACCCTTCAGGGAGCATCGGGGTGCATATATCTTTGCAAACTAGTGGTGGTTTTTTGGATAACTATCCAGAAGTGGAATAGTTGATTTGTGTAGCAATTCTGTTCTTAATTTTTTGAGAAACTCCATTCTCTCTTCCATAGTGTGACTTTTGTTACAAGTAACAAACTCTGCTGTTGTAGAGAGGAAGCAGCCACAGACAGTGCCTCAGCGAATCCATCCTCCTGCTCCTGACCTTAGTGTTCAGTTCAGTCACTGAGTCGTCTCTTTGAGACCCCGTGGACTGCAGCACGCCAGACTTCCCTGTCCATCACCAACTCCTGGAGTTTGCTCAAACTCATGTCCATCGAGTCAGTGATGCCATCTAACCATCTCATCCTCTGTTGTCCCCCCAGTGAGCTGTGGGTTTATTCCAATAAAACTTTATTTATAAACACTAAGTTTTTAATTTCTTATAATTTTTATATGTCACACAAAATATTCTTTTCTTCCTCAGCTACTTAAGTATGTAAAAACCATTCTTACCTTGTGGCTTGTACAACAAAACCAGCAGGGGGATAGATTTGGCCTTTGGGTGGTAGTTTACCAACCTCTGGTCCAAAATACAGATCCCGTGGAGATGCTCAGTGGGTTAGAGTTCGAACCTACTTCCCATTTAAGGTATTAAAGACCCATGTTTTTCAAAGCTCTTGAATGTCAGCCCTTCAGATCAGTCCTCCTGGGAGCCCTGAAAAATAGGCAGCAAGAAGAATAGCATCCCCATTTCAGAGATTCAGGGGATTTCCCAAGTTCACAGACAGTAAGTGGCAAAAATGCAGACTCGAGACTCTGATTGTGCGCTATTGTCTGTCTCTGGTTATCAGGGGTGGGGATGAAAGACAGCAGAGTGAAGTGATGATTAGATTTAATAGTACTTCTGTAATTAAATAACTGATAACTAATATTTCTACAGTGCCTTAGACCTTGTAGGTCACTTGGACACACATTATCTCATTTGTTCTTCGCTGTAGCTATTATCAGTAGCTTTTTCATGCTCTGTAAAGTCACAGCGCTGGTGGAACAGCAAAGCCGTGTCTATATCTGGGGATATCTGTCAGTTCCCAGAGAACAGCCCTTCTTCCCTTCTCCATGCTGTATACGAGCCAGGCTGCCTGAAGCTGATGTTCTCAGCAGCCCTCTGACTCACCTCTGCCTGCCACCACCCCACCCCCAGTCTTGCTGCTTGATCAGTTCTCCATGCAGCAGCCAGAGTGGTCTTCCTGATCTGATCATGTCACTCCTCTGCTCAGAAATGGTCAGCCATTCCCTGTTATGCCCAGGGGGAAGTCCAGCCTCCTTAGCTGGGTGGACAGGGCTCCGTGTGATCAGTTTTGAGCCCACCTCTCAAGCTTTGTGGCCGTTGCTTTGCCTGGTCCCATCCATTTCTATTGAGTTCCTTGTGCTTCCCTGAGTTCCCTGGGGTTCCTCTTGCCTCCCTGACTGCATATGCCATTCCCTGTATCTAGGATGCTTCATGGCAAATAGATGGGAGAACAGTGGGAAAAGTGGCTGACTTTATTTTTGGGGCTCCAAAATCACTGTAGGTGGTGACTGAAGCCATGAAATTAAAAGATGCTTACTCCTTGAAAGGAAAGTTATGACCAACCTAGATAGTATATTAAAAAGCAGAGACATTACTTTGTCAACGAAGGTCCATCTAGTCAAGGCTATGATTTTTCCACTAGTCATGTATGGATGTGAGAGTTGGACTATAAAGAAAGCCGAGCACAGAAGAATTGATGCTTTTGAACTGTGGTGTTGAAGAAGACTCTTGAGAGTCCTTTGGACTGCAAGGAGATCCAACCAGTCCATCTTAAAGGAAATGAGTCCTGGGTGTTTATTGGAAGGACTGATGTTGAAGCTGAAACTCCAATACTTCGGCCACCTGATGCGAAGCACTGATTCATTTGAAAAGATCCTGATGCTGGGAAAGATTGAGGGCAGGAGGAGAAGGGGACGACAGAGGATGAGATCGTTGGATGGCATCACTGACTCAATGGATGTGGGTTTGGGTGGACTCTGGGAGTTGGTGATGTACAGGGAGGCCTGACGTGCTGCGGTTCATGGGGCCGCAAAGAGTCAGACACGACTTAGTGACTGAACTGAGGATGCTGTTCTGGTTTCTTTGCCTAAAACATTCATCCTTGATATACACCCGGGGTCTGCCACCTCTTCCAGGACTCTTCTTGGAACACTCCTCCTCCAGAAAAGTTAGGTGGCCCTCTGCTCTCATCTTTTATCAGAGCCCTCCTTCAATAGGGGTCAGTTCACATGTCTGTCTCTCCAGCTAGAATGTGAGTACCCAGCAGAGAGCTGGCACTTTAACAGGCCTTTAATAGTTACATGAATGAATGAGCTTCTTGAGGCGCAAGGGAGGTCTTATTTACCTCTGTGTACTTGGAGCCTAGGTTCATTCCTGGCCCACAGCAGTGAATGTTTGTGGAGGAGGTCAGTGGATGGAGGGGGAGATGGATGCTGCTGCAGATGGGTCGATTGATGGGGGATGAGCCAAGTTCTCCCGGGACCACACATCAGCCCTGAATGAGCGGCGGCCGTGGGTTGCAGTGGAGAGTGTTGCCTGTTTCCCAGCGTGCTGGGTACAGGAGGCACCAGCCAGAGCTCTGAGTTCCCAGCCACCCTTCCAGCATCTCAGCACATCTCCTTTTCCCTAAAACTGCTGTGAGGCTGCGTTTCCCCACCTCCGCATCCTCCCCTCCTCCCCCCGACCCCTGAGAGTAGGTTTGGTGTTCCTACAGATGTTTGTATTCTCTGCAGCTGATGAAAATATTCATTATCTTGTTAGCTGCGGCAGAGAAGGAAGTGCGGATCTGCATTTTCCCAGCTAATCAGGGTGGTACAAGCGATGCCTGTCACCCAGGCCTGCTCCCCGCCAGCCTCACTCCCTTCTGATGCACAGAAGGGGGTTCCCCGCCTGCCCTGCAGTCTCTACCTCCCGCCTCCCCAGACACAGGGTAGATGAGGAAAAGGAACCTTGGAGGCCCAGCCTCTCTATGCACACTGTCAGATTCCCTTCCCAAAGACCGCGTCTTAATGCATTTCTTTCCTGCTCCACATCCTGCCATGCTCCCAATTCTCAACCAGGTCTGAACTGCCCAGCCTGGCTTTTCCCCTGAAGGTTAGGGCCTTTCATCTCTGTTAAGCTTTACATTTCACAAAGTACTTTCAAAACCATTAGCTTATTCCATCTCGGCAAGCGCCCTCTAAAACTAGTGTTACCCTGACTTTAGTTTTGTGTTAAGAGGCAACTGAGACTAAATGACTTACCCAAAATAATGTTGCCACTAAGTGATGCTGGCCAGGAAAGCTTCCCCCTGCTTCCCTGTCTAGAGACAGTCTTAAGTCACCCAACACCAACTTTGTCTTAGGGGCGGGCCCTCATCCTGGGCATGGCAAAAGCTGGGGCTTTGAGACTGGGTATACGTCCCAGCCCTGGCAGGGTGGGGAGCCTTTGGCAGTGGCCTGGGCAAGAGATCTGTACCCACAAGATACATACAGGTGTTTAATAATGATAATGATGATATTGTCTATTCCGGTGAGCTCCCACACGTGTCCGGATATCCCTTCTTATACATTCAGGGAGGTGTCAGGTCTGATACCTGTATCTTGTCTGACAGGTGAAGAAACCAGAGCCAGAGAATGAGAATTCAAAAGAGAATGTCAGATGTTAAACAGACATTTAAATAATGGGCCCAAGGTCATCCAGCCATCCTTCAGGTACCATTCTGGATGTTAGTAGCATGGCAGTTAACAAGACAGGTAAGGTCCTTGTCCTCGTTGAGCTAACCTTCTGGGAAGGGATGGGATGAGGAGGCAGCTGAGAGAAAGTCAGCACATATTTCTGGAGGTCGTGAGGAGTATGAGAAAAAATAAAGCAGGGTAAGGAATTGGAACGTTTTCCTTCACAGGAGGCAGTCCTGGCAGGCTTCTTGGAGGAGGTGACAGTAAGAGAGAGGCCTGAATGAAGTCAGGGGAAATAGTGTAGCAGACAGGAGGAGCAGGAGGTCTCCTGATATCTCACAGGCCAGCTCGCAGACTCGGTGCAGAAGAGCTTGGTGGTTAAAAGGGCACCAGAGGCAGCAGAACACTGGCTCTAGCATCAGCCTTCTGCCCCAGGAGCCATGTGACCACAGCAGATCCCTCAGCCTTCTTAAGCCTCTGGGCCCTGGTCTGTACATTGCACACAATCATAGTACCTTCCTCATGAGGCTGTTGCAAGATTTCGAGGGATGACACACATACAGCTCTTCATATTGTGTCTGGATGATGTCAGTGTTCAATAAATCAGCTACTGTTACTATGTCAGGCTCAAAGTCTAGGAAGTCATGGTTTTTCTCACACGTCCTTCCCCTCTTGCTACTTCAGTGACACGTTTATCCGGCATTCACTGAGCCCGCACCCCAGAGCAGGGACTATGGTAGGTACTAAGAGTGCTGCGATAGCTCACTTATTCAGCAAGCAGTTGCTTGAGTGTCTACTGGTCCAGGTCCCATGCTAGGTACTAGGGGTCCAGAGGTGAGTAATACAGACACAGGTCCTGCTCTGTAAACATCCACCTGTGTTCTGAGGCTCCAGATTCTCCTGTCTCCAAGCTGTCCTCTGAGCCCAGAGCAAGCGCCAAGGCCACAGTCACCAATAGGATTGCTGTTGTCATTTAGTCGCTAAGTCGGGTCTGACTCTTTGCAACCCCGTGGACAGCCTGCCAGACTCCTCTGTCCATGGGATTTCCCAGGCAAGAATCCTGGAGTGAGTTGCCATGCCCTTCTCCAGAGGATCTTCCCAACTCAGGGACTGAACCTGCATCTCCTGCATTGGCAGTCAAATTCTTCACTGCTGAGCCAACAGGGAAGCCCACTAATAGGGTACCTGTGTATGAATCAGTACAGGGACCCTCCTCTGGGCATGGGCATTGAGCTTGGCATACAGTGCAAGGCTGAATTTCACCTTCTGTCCACCTTCTCAGCAGTGATATGATGTACAAAATCATGTGTGAGAGTCCTGGAGAGATCCCCTACTCCCACTCATGCTAACCCATCAATGGACAAGGCTCTTCTGGCCCAGCAGGGGTCAGAGCATCCCTGGACCAGATCTGACATCTTGGTGTAAGCGGTTCCCAAAGGAGGAGAGTGCTCTGGGTCCCTTATTACACCAGTGACCCCTGGGAGCTGGCACACATCTGTCCCATAAGTGAGCCCTGGATTCAGCATGATGCCAGCACGTGCTGCTCAGTAGACAACAATGTGGGCTGGGAGGAGGAGCCCCCAGGCATAGGTCAGGACATACCACAAGCTGCAGTTGTCTGGACAGAGCCCTTTCCCTGTGCATCATTCTTCACAACAGCAGCATCAGTATTTATTACATGTTTACTAACTTCTCTGGTGGCTCAGATGGTAAAGAATCTGCCTGCAATTCAGGAGACCCACATTTGATCCTTGGCTCAGGAAGATCCCATGAAGAAGAAAATGACAACCCACTCTAGTATTTTTTGCCTGGAGAATTCCATGGACAAAGGAGCCTCATGAGTTACGGTCCATGGGGCCCCAAAATCAGCTACTACCTTTGACCTACTACCTTCTAGGAACTCTTCTCAAAGATCTCCATGTGTTATTTCTTTCATCTTCCAGCACCCCATAAGAGAGGTGGTTTTCTTGTCCCCGTTTCACAGATGAAGAAGCTGAGGCACACTGGGAGGACTGGACTCGACTCTGAGGCTTCTTCCAGTACTGACATTCACTAGCTTTTTGATTCTGCTATTCTTCCATTCATTCTTTCAGCAGATTATTGCTGAGCACCTGTCCTTATGTCAGGGACTGGTATGGGTGCTGCATGCGTTTATTTTTTTATTCATTTAATCCTAACAAAATGGTAGACTATAGCTTTTATGATTCAGTCTACAAATGAGGAAGCAAAGACTCTTTAGGCCCCTCAGCCTTCCTATGGTGGGGGCCTTGTCCCATGTTCTGGGGAGACAGTGGTGTGAACCGGGGAGACAGATCTTCTGCAGTAACCAAGGGTGGAATTGAAGGACAGTGCCAACCAGAGGATGGACCCTAGAGCCTACCATGCGAAGACTGGCCTCTCTTTGAGGGGCCTCGCCAGCAAACACAGATGGGGGCGTGGTGACGTGTCCCGGCTTCCCTATAACCACCGTAAAAACCCCATCCTCAGCCGGTCAAATGGCCCTCTCCACCCTCCATTTCTCAGACGCCCAACCACCCACACATCCCACTCCCTGAGCCATGGGCGCACCCTGCAGCCCCCATGCCCACCACACTCCCAGTGGGCCAGGAGCCTCCCGTGGCTTCCTAATTGAGTTCACACATGCCAAGAGGAGAAATAGCATCACAGACGCGGCCGCAAATTCCAGCTAATTAGCCATCTGGTCTGGATTGCTGGCAGAGCGGGAAGGCACCCTGGGCAAGTGCCCGGTTGCTTGGTTTCCTGTGGAGGGGAGGACTCAGGTATGTCCAGCTTCCCCCACGCAAGGACACAGAAGCTCCGAGCTTCCCACCCCCTGCTGGGAGTCCTCCCATCCGTCTTCTCACCAGGAGCTGCCCTGGGGCAGAAGTCCTCACAAGATGGAAGGAGGGAGTCTGGTCTCATAGGTCAGGGAACACCTGAGCCCATTCGAGACGTAGTGTAGGTGGCCGCATGCCATCTCCGGCTGTAAGACATGGAGAGACAGGCTTCGCTGGTGTGACACCACGTGATAGAGTGGACAGCACCTTGGAAACCTGGGCTTGAATCCCACAGTTGTCACTGATGAGCTATGTGACCTTGACCAAGTTGCTTTAACCTCTCTGAAGTTAAGCCACTTAAGACTTCCCTTAAGTGCCAAATGGCAGGATTTGATGTTAGTAATGACTGTGCTTTTTTTTATTATTATTATTCTAAGATCTCATAGATACAGATACTAATGAATGAGAGAAGGAAGTAGTCGATACAAATTAATTGGTGCCGGAGCTACATACCAGACCATGGTCTGTGAAGTTCCTTTTTGGCCTTGAGAAAAGGAAATCCGGTACACTCAGACTTTCTGCAGAAACTAGCACAGTTGATAGCAATCATGACTGTTATCTAGGCTTCTCACGTGGCGATGATGGTAAAGGATCCACCCGTCGATGCAGAAGACTTAAGAGACACGGGTTCAGTCCCTGGGCCAGGAAGACCCCTGGAGGAGGGCAGGCCAACCTACTCCAGTATTCTTGCCTGGGAATCCCATGGACAGAGGAGCCTGGCATGCTACGGTCCAGCGGGTCTCAAAGAGTCAGACATGACTGAAGTGACTTAGCATGCACTGTTACCTATTGGGATCATAAAAAACAACTTTATGCCAGCAAATGTGTTCTTCATTTTACCTATATCATTCAAAATCCTCAGTCCTAGAAGACTGTCAGTTTGAGCCCCATATACTGATCAGGAAATTGAAATGTAAATGGGTTGCATAGCATGCCCCAAATCACGTAGATAAGTTGTTTTGGAAAGGGAATTCAAGCTGGGTGACAGCAAAGCCTTGCCTCTCAGAGTTCCTACAAATGTAGTTACATGAATACATTGCTCTTATTTGGGCAGAAAAGTGGTTAAGTGGCTGTCTGGCTGCTGCTTGAGAGCTGGGTGGCTTTGGAGAAGCAGAGTGTGTGTACCAAACTAATCCAAACATTGTATTTATCTGAGAAAGTGTGCATATCTATTTCATATGGCTGCCATAACAAATTACTGTTGTCTACTTAGTGGTTAAAACAACATCCATCTATTCTCTCACTGTCTAGAGGCCAGGAAATCCAGACAGAGTCTTATGAGGTTAAAAGTGAGCTGTTACAAGGAGTTCCTCTTAGAGGCTGCTGGGGGATCTGCTGCTGTCTCTTCCAGCTGCTGGCATTCCTTGGCTTGTGGCCACATCACTCCAGTCTCCCTTTCCACCTCTATATCCCCTTCTGCCCCTTTGGTGGGCATATTGCTCTGCTTTCCTTTTATAGAGACATGCGTGTGATGGCATTTAGGGCACACCAGATGATCTAGGATAATCTCCCAATTTTAAGATCTTTAAAGTGGACGGAGAGATTGGATTAGGGGCCTCTTCCTCTCAAAAGTCCCTTTCACTATAAAGTTCTGGCTTCGCAGAACTGCCATACAAAAATAGCACAGATGGGGTGGCTTAAACAACAAAATTTTATTTTTTGTAGTTCTGGAGGCTAGAGTCCAAGATCAAGGTGTCGGCTGGTTTGGTTTCCTCCGGGGCCTCTCTGTCTGGCTTTGGATGGCCACCTTCTCCCTGGGACCCCACAGGGTCTTCCTTATGCATTCTTAGTGTTCCCATGCCTCCAAGATTCCTCTTCTGATGGGACACCAATCATATCAGATTGAGCCTGCCCTAATGCCCCACTTTAACATAATCACTTCTTTAGAAGTCTCATCTTCAAATACAGACATATCCTGAAATTCTGGGGGGTGCTGCAAAAACTTCAATATGTAGAAGTCTATGTCTCTCCCAATCTTTTATGTATTGGAGTCACACTAGTTTATATAAAACAGATAACTAACAAGGACCTACTATATAGCACCAGGAACTCTCCTCAATACTTTGCATTCACCTGTATGGGAGAAAGAATCTGAAAAAGAGTGGATGTATGTAGATGTATAATATAACTGATTCAGATTTCCCTGGTGGCTCAGTGATAAAGAATTTGCCTGCCAATGCAGGAAATGTGCGTTTGATCCCTAAGTCAGGTAGATTCCCTGGAGAAGGAAATGGCAACCCACTCCAGTATTCTTGCTTGGGAAACCCCATGGACAGAGGAGACTGGTGAGCGACAATGCATGGGGTTGCAAAAGAGTTGGATACGACTTAGCAACAAAATAACAGTAACTGATTCACTTTGCTGTATGGCCGAAACCCAACATTGTTAATCAACTATACTCCAATAACAATTTAAAATATATATATATGTGTGTGTGTGTGTATATATATATATATATATATATATATATATATNTATATATATATATATATATATATATATATATATATATATATGAACTACATATATATGTAGTTCAGGAGGTTCTCACAGCAAGTATACTGGGGTGGTTTGCCATTCCCTACTCCAGTGGATCACGCTTTGTCAGAACCTATCTGCTATGACCCGTCTGTCTTGGGAGGCCCTGCACAGCATGTCTCATAGCTTCATTGAGTTATGCAAGTCCCTTCGCCACAAGGCAGTGATCCTTGAAGGGGATCAAGAGATCAATATGAGATGGAAAGAATACACAGAAGAACTGTATAAAAAAGATCTTAATGAACCGGATTACTGTGATGGTGTGGTTAATCCCCCAGAGCCAGACATCCTGGAGTGGGAAGTCAAGCAGGGCTTGAAAAGCACTGCTGTTAATAAGCCTAGTGGATGCGATGAAATTCCAGCAGAACTATTCAAATCCCTAAAGGACGATACCATCAAGGTTTTGCATTCCTTGTGTCAGCAAATCTGGAAGAAGACTCAGCAGTGGCCACAGGACTGGAAAATGTCAGTCCTCATCCCAATTCCCAAGAAGGGTAGTACCAAAAAATGTGCTAACCATTGAACAGTCTCACTCATCTCCTGTGTTAGTAAGGTCATGCCTAAAATCCTGCATGCTAGGCTTCAGCATTATGCAAACCAAGAACTTCCAGATGGCCAAGCTGAGTTTAGAAAAGAGGAACTAGAGATCAAATTGCCAACATTCTCTGGATTATAGAGAAAGCAAGGGAATTTCAGAGAAAACATCCATCTCTGTTTCATCGACTACACTAAAGCCTTTAACTGTGTGGATCATGACAAACTGTGGAGGCTCCTAGGGAGATGGGAATACCAGAACTCCTAACCTGTCTCCTGAGAAACCTGCATGTAGGTCAAGAAGCAACAGTTACAGTCCTGACTGGAACAACTGATTGAGAAAGGAATATGGCTAGGCTGTCTGCTGTCACCCTCTTTGTTTAACCTATATGCTGAGACACATCATGAGAAATGCCGGGTAGGATGAGTTCCAAGCTGAAATCAAGATAGGCAGGAGAAACATCAACAGCCTTAGATATGCAGATGATACCACTCTAATGGTAGAAAGTGAAGAGGAACTAAAGAGCCTCTTGATGAGGATGAAGGAGGAAAGTGAAAGAGCTGGCTTAAATCTAAATATTAAAAAACTAAGATCATGGCATCTGGCCCCATTACTGCATGGCAAACAGAAGGGGAAAAGGTAGAAGTAGTGACAGATTTCCTCTTCTTGGGCTCCAAAATCACTGTGGCCAGTGACTGCAGCCGTGAAATCAGAAGAGAGTTGCTTCTTGGCAGGAAAGCAATGGCAAACCTAGAGAGTGTGTTGAGAAACAGAGATACTACTCTGCAAACAAAGGTCCATATAGTCAAGGCTATGATCTTCCCAGTGGTCACATACGGTTCTGAGAGCTGGACCATGAAGAAGGCAGAACACTGGAGAATTGATGCCTTCCAACTGTGGTGCTGGAGAAGACTGGAGAAAGTCCTTTGGACTGCAAGGAGATCAAACCCGTCAGTCTTAAGGGAGATCAAGCCGGAATGTTCACTGGAAGAACTGATGCTGAAGAAAAAGCTCTAGTATTTTGATCATCTGATGCAGACGACTCACTGAAAAAGTCCCCGGTGCTGGGAAAGATGGAGGAGAGCAGGAGAAGAGGGCATCAGAAGATGAGATGGCTGGACCGCATCACTGACGCAATGAACATGAACTTGTGTGAACTCTGGGAGACGGTGAGGGACAGGGAGGCAGGGCATGCTGCAGTCCGTGGCGTCTGAAAGAGCAGGACATGACTGAGTGACCGAACATCAAAGACATGTGTACAGAATGTTGAGCGGAGACACAGTTCAGCCCGTGATATAAGGTAACATTCACAGGTCCCAGAAATTAGAACCTGGCTATCTTTGGGGGCCATTATTTAGCCTAGTCCTTTTTAATTTAAATGAAGCCAGGGGAGCTGGGGCCATAGCCGGGGCACCTGGGCTTGACATTGAAACTGAAAATCAGAAGCAGGGGATGGGGGCACAGATAGGAACACAAAGCCAATAACCAGATGTTACTGGAAGCAGAAGTGATTGGGTCGGGACTCGTGGCTCAGAATGAAGGCTCTGGGTGATGAGTACATGCCCCAGTTCTGTTCTGCCATGGTACTTTTGGTGCTTCCAGGTGGCGCTAGTGGTAAAGAACCTGCCTGCTAATGCAGGGAGACTTAAGAGACTTGGGTTCGACCCCTGGGTCGGAAAGATCCCCTGGAGGAGGGCATGGCAGTTCACTTCAGTATTCTTACCTGGAGACGCCCATGGACAGAGGAGCCTGGTGGGCTATAATCCAGACGGTCTCAAAGGGTCGGACACAACTGAAGCAACTTCACACGCACGCACGTGGTATTTCTGGATGGGAAGGGTGGGCTTGGTGGGTTACAGGAATAACAGAGGGAGGAAGCGAGGCTGATTTCTAATGTCAAGGTTAACGTGCAGGATTTCACGCCAGCTGCAGAGGTTAGACTAGGGAAGCATTCTCCCACGATGATAAAGTAGTGCAGATTCTAGAATTTATTAGGTAGTTGAACTGAACAACTTCTAAATGCACTTCCCAGCCTAAAAGTCTCTACTTTAAAACAGGAGTCAGCCAACTTCTTTTCTAAAAGGCCCGGGTGGCATATATTTTCAGCCTTGTGGGCCATACAAGTTCTAATGGCAACTTCCAGACTCTGCCATTATAACATGAAAGCAGCAACAGATAATAGAAATAAATGAAGAGGGAGGGTCTGTGTTCTAGGTAAATGTTACTTCTGAAAGTAGGAGGTAGGGGGCGGGACTAGATGAACTGGGAGATTAGGACTGACATAAATACACCACCTAGTGTGAAAACAGCTAGCCAGTGGGAACCTGCGCATAGCACAGGGAGCTCAGGTCGGTGCTCTGTTTAGGTCTAGAGGGAAGGGATGAGGGGGTGGGAGAGAGGGAGGCCCGAGAGAGTGGGGATATATCTAAGCATATCGCTGACTCACTTCATTGTGCAGCAGAGAGTAATACAACATTGTAAAGCAACTGATACCCAAATTAAATGGGGGCAAGATTGACTAGAAGGCTGTAGTCTGTCAACCTCTGCTGTCTAACAGTACAGTTTAATAAACAACTATCTGCCTATGCGTATTTTATCATTATTTTAATTTACAGGTTATTTTAGAGCAGTTTTAGATTTATAGAAAAATGAAGTAGGAAGTTCCTAGTACCTGTTACCCTCAGTATCCCCTAACATGTGATTTCTCCTATTATTAATATCTCATATTAAGGTGGTATACATGTGACCACGGAAGGCCTGGTATTGATGCAATGCTATTAACTACAGCCAACAGTTTATTTTGTGTCGTACAGTTCTTGGCGTTTTGACAAATGCATAGTGTCATGTGTCTACCATTATAGTATGGTACAGAATAGTGTCACCCCTAAAAGTGTCCCGGAACACCTGTTCATCCCTCCATCTCTCTCCCTGAACTCCTGGCAACTACTGATCTTTTTAACTGTCTTCAGAGTTTCACCTTTCCAAAATGCCATATTGTCGGATTCATGCAGCATGCAGCCTCTTCTGACTGGCTACTCTCAGGTAGCAACATGCATGTAAAGTGTTTCCACGTCTTTTTGTGTCTCGATGGCTCATTTATTTTTATCTCTGAGAGCAGCCCCATCATATGGATGACCACTGTTTTTTTTTTTATCTAGTCATCTATCGGAGGATAACTCGGTTGCCTCCAAATTTATCAAGGATGAATAAGGTCACCATCAGCATTCATGGGCAGGGTTTTGTTTAGACATAAGGTTTCCGTTCATTTTAGTAAATATCAGGAAATACAACAGCTTCGTCACAAGCGGCCTAACTGCCTTTTAAAGTTGCCGTTCCATCTTCCGTTCCCACCGTAATGAACTCTCCCTGTTGCTCCATCCGCATGTTCACCAGCCTTTGGTGAAGTCAGTGCTTTCCGTTTGGGCCATTTTAATAGCTGTGTCAGTATTTTTATTCACGATTCAAGAGTGGCATGTGTTGTGCGTCTACTCATATGCTTCTTTGCTGTCTGTATGAGTTCTTTGGTTAGATGCCTGTTCAGCTCTTTCGTCACTTGTTAAATCTGGTTGTTTGTTTTCTTACTGTGGAATTTTAAGTTTTCTGTGTATAATTTGGACAGAATTCTTTTCTTTTTGGATACAAGTGTTTTATCAGATATGTGTTTTACGATTTTTTTCTCCCAGACCATAGATTATCTTTTTGTTCTCTTTAAGAGTGTCTTTCACAGAGTAGTTCTTAATTTTCATAAAATCCAACTTATTTTTTTTCTTTAATGGATCATACTTTCTATGTTTTATCTAAAAACTCATCACTAAACACAAAATCACCAAGATTTTTCTATGTTGTCTTCTAGACGTTTTATAGTTTTGTGTTTTAAATTTAGGTCTATGATTAATTTGGGGTCAGTTTTCGTAAAAAGCATAAAGTCTATGTCGATTTTTTTTTTGCATGTTTATTTGTTCCAGCTCCCTTTTTTGAAAACACTGTCTTTTCTCTGTTGAATTCCTTTTGCTTCTTTATCAAATCTCAGTTGATAGATTTGTGAGGCTCTATTTCTGTGTTCTCTGTTCTCTTCCCTGATCTATAATTGGTCACCTATTTCACCAAAACAATATTGTCTCAATTAATGTAGATTTATAATAAGTCTTACACTCGGATAATATCAGTTCTCTGACTCTGTTTTTCTCCTTCAGTTTTATATTGGCTGTGTTATGCCCAAGTCGAGAAATCTCCCAATGACCACCAGGGAGCCAGTATCCGATGCAAAAGCAAGAGAGTTTTTATTACGAAGCTCGAGCTGGGGCTCCCACTGTTACTGACGCAGCGGCTAAGGAGAGGAGCCCCAAGCTCTGGGTTACATTGCTTATATAGGGTTTTCTCACGTGAAAAATTTGAAAAACGGGAGTTTCCGGGTTGGGAGACGTCTAATTGGTTACCTTCTGTGGAAGGGTTAGGTGTTGGGTTCTGATTGGTTTTCATTTCCCGGGCTTAATTTGAATTTCCCGGGCAGGTCCTAAGTCCTGAACTTAAAGTCAGGAGATCCTGATCTGGGATCTGATTGGCTCGAAGGTGGTGGGGTGAGGTCAGGGGATTTCCAAAGACTCTTTCCTCGGAACTCTACAATGGAGTCCTTTTTAACAAAATGGGGTGGCTTAGGTTCTTCAGCCGTTCTGGGTTTTTGGCCTTTCCATATAAGATTTAGAATTAGTTTGTCGGCCTCCACAAAATAAATTCTTGGGATTGCACTGAATCTATAGATCAACTTGGGAAAAACTGACGTTTCGACAACAGTGAACATGAACATAAATATCTTTCCATTTATTTAGATCTTTAATTTCTTTCATCAGTGTTTTATAGTTTCCTCATCTTATACATATCTTGTTAATTTATACCTAAGCATTTCATTTTTTGGTGCCAGTGTAAATGGTATTGTTTTTAATTTCAAATTCCAAATGTTCATTGCTGGCATATTGGAAAATAGTTACATTTTTGTAGATGAACTTTATATCCTGTAACTGTGGCGTAATCGTTCATGAGTTCATTAGTTAGTTTTGTTGCTGCTTTTGATTCCTTTGGACTTTCTACTGTATATTATTAAAAACAACAAATTGCATTCCTAATAATAATAATGATCGTTAAGAGTGCATAGTATGAGGAACCACGTGCATCCCATGGTGTACCATTACATGCACTTAATCCCACAACTTAGAATCACCAGTACTGTTACTTAGTCCCCACTACAAATGAGATTGAAATTTAATGAAGTGTGGCAATTGTAAAAGACAGGGAAAGCAAGACTTAAACGTGGTCCGTCTTACTAGGAAATAAATGATAATCATAGGAACAGTAACTGCCACTCAGTTAAACATATACCCAGCTGTTTATGCCTTTGACCTTCGTAATTGAGTCTATCAAAGCTGATATTATCATCGTCTGCATTTTACAAGCGAGGTAACTGAGGCTCCTGAAATGAAATAACTTTCCCAGGATCACACACCTATTAAGAGATGGAGTTTAAGATCCATTCTCAGTGCATGTAGATACAGTTGTTGCAGGGAAACCTGAGGCTCAGCATGACCATGTGATTGCATATGACAATGTGATCAGTAATTAACAAGGTTGAAAGGTAGATCCGGGGTCTTCGAAACTGAATTGAATTACATTTTTATTTTTATTTTTTTAAAATATACATTTATTTATTTTAATTGGACGTTAATTACTTTACAATATTGTATTGGTTTTGCCATACATCAACATGAATCCGCCACAGGTATACACGTGTTCCCCATCCTGAAGCCCCCTCCCTCCTCCCTCCCTGTACCATCCCTCTGGGTCATCTCAGTGCACCAGCCCCAAGCATCCAGTATCATGCATCGAACCTGACTAGCAACTTGTTTTGATGTCAGATTTTGAAAAGACCAAAAAGTGTGTTCATCAACTAGATTTTTGTTTTCCTGAGTCCCTTTACAATTTTGACACCCGTTGGTTTTTAAGGAGCACTTAAAAGCCACTTCCAGCTGTCCTGTAACAGTATACATGCTTTACCTTGGTTCTCATGTAAACTAGCTAATGTCCACACTGGCTGGGTTCTGGATTTGGCTGCAACTGATGTCAGATGTGTTGGGAATTGAAAAGGAAGGAATGTGAGAGATGGTTAGGGCTCCTCATTAGCTCAGTGTCGCAGGAAGCGCGTGCACATGGCCCTGCTTCCCTACTGCCTTGGGGTGTCTTTCCCTCCATTACTAACGACTAATAAAAAAAGGGAATGAGAAAGAGAGAGAGCAAACAAGAAAGCAGTCGCCCTTAGATTTTCCTTCTCCAGTAGTAGTTTCCTCATTTTGCAAAGCTCATTAGAGCTGGCTGTGTGGGGGGACTTCTAAGATACCCTCGGGGGAATGGGAAAGAAAAGGGAAGTAGAAACTTTCAGAGATGCGACCCCAGCCACAAATCCACACCAGAACCAGCCATTCTGAGATCACATGTTCAGATTCCAAAGGGTACCTCATGGCTTGGATAATAATAATAATAATAATAAAAAAAAAACAGTTTTCCCTCTCTAACTGCTACCAGAAATGATGTTATGATGAATGCATTGATGCTGTGTGGTCAGTTCAAATGTGCCTCTGATTTTTTTCCTATCTTTTGCTTTAAGTTAGAGCTTTGAAGCATCTTCTTTTTAAAAAAATTGTTTTATATTAGAGTATAGTTGATTTCCAAAGTTGTATTAGTTTCAGGTGTACAGCAAAGTGATTCAGTTATATTTATATATATATACACACACATATATTTATTCTTTTTCAGATTAATACTGAGTAGAGTATTACTGAGCGGAGTCCCCTGTGCTATAAAGTAGGTCCTTGCTGATTACCAGTTCTATATACAGTAGTAGTGTGTATATGCTAATCCCAGCCTCCTGACTTATCCCCCTTCCCACCGTTCCTCTTTGGTAAGTTTGTTTCCTCCGTTTGCGAGTCTGTTTATGTTTTATAAATAAGTTCATTTGTATCATTTTCTTAGACTCCGCATATAACTGATATCACAGCTGTTTGTCTTTTCTCTGACTTGCTTCACTTAGAACCACCATCTCTGTGCTGTGGCTTAGTCGCTCAGTTGTGTCTGACTTGGCGACCCCGTCGACTGCAGCCCGCCAGGCTCCTTTGTCCATGGATTTCTCCAGGCAAGAAAACTGGAGTGGGTTGCCATTCCCTTCTCCAGGGGATTTTCCCAACCCAGGGAGAGAACCTAGTTCTCCCACATTGCATGTGGATTCTTTACCATATAAGCCACCAGGGAAGCCCAAGAATACTGAACTGGGTGGCCTATCCCTTCCCCAGGGGGTCTTCCCTACCCAGAAATCGAGCCAGAGTCTCCTGCGTTGCAGGTGGATTCCTCACCAGATGAGCTGCCAGGGAAGATAATCTCTAGGTCTGTTCATATGGCTGCAAAGGCACGATTTCACTCTCTTTATGGCTGAGTGATATTCCACTGCATATACGTATTACATCTTTTTTATCCATTCATTTTTAAATGGACATTTAGATTGCTTTCATGTCTTGGCTATTGTAAGCAGTACTGCAGTGAATATTGGGGCCCATGTATCGTTTCAAATTGTGGTTTTCTTCATGTGTATGCCTAAGAGTGAGACTGCTAGATCATATTATAGCTCTGTTTTTACTTTTTTAAGGAACCTCCGTACCATTCTCCATAGTGGCTCTGCCAATTTACATTTCCACCGATACTGTAGGCGGCTCCCCGTTCTCTTCACTCTTTCTCACATTTATTGTCTGCAGACACTTTCATGTTGGTCATTTTGACCAGTCAGAATGGCAACAGTATCAATACTTTATGGTAACTTGATTTTCATTTCTCTAATAATTAGCATTGAAGCATCTTTTTATTCTTTTAATTTGGAGTCCGACCTACTGGAGGTCCAATTTCACAGTTTTTGAGATTCTGCTATATACCTAAAGCTTTGCTTGAAGCTGGAGAAGGAGAGAGAAGATATAGTCTCTGAATGTGGTAGAAATAGACACCCCACAACAATGTCAGTGTATGCTGAGGTAGAAGAGAAGTATTCGGCACACGGGGCTGGGGGCATTGCCTGGAGCATGAATAACTCTCCTAGAAGCCAAGAGTAGGGTATATGGTTACAAAAGAATCAAACAACCAGAAAAAAAAAAAATTCCATGTACAAAAAGAAAAATCCCAAATTAGTGACCACCTGCCCTGCATTCTTATTGTAGCTCAATCATGTGACTTGGACAAGCTGTGTATGCTGGGTGGAAAGGAGTAAAAGAAAAGAACTTGAGGGCTATTTCAGCTCTAAAATCTGCATCTTTCTTATTCGTAATCAAGACTTTTTAAGAATGTTAAACTGTGCTGGCGCAGTGCTTCCTTCAGCAGCAGTGGCTACCATTTACTGAGAGCTTGCTAGTGTCTGACCTTCTGCTGAGCTGTTCATATTATGGACTTTCTTCATCTTTGCAGCAAGTATGTGAGGCAAAAGTGAATGAAAGTTTTAGTCGCTCAGTTGTGTCCGACTCAGTTGTGTGTGTGTGTGTGTGTGTTGGGGGAGGGATAACAGAGGAGTGGGCAGCAGTGACTGATTTTCTGCTCCTACAGCGAACCATTTAATCATATGCTCTCACATCATCTTTGTAACATCCCTGTGTTAGTCGCTCAGTTGTGTCCGACTCTTTGTGACCCCATGGATTGTAGCCCACCAGGCTCCTCTGTCCATGGAATTCTCCAGGCAAGAATATTGGAATGGGTAGCCATCTCCTCCTCCAGGGAATCTTCCAAACCCAGGAATCGAACCCAGGTCTCCTGCATCACAGGCAGATTCTTTACCATCTGAACCACATTGTTCCCTTTTTTTCTGATAAACGAACAGTTGCTGTTGTTCAGTCGCTAGGTCATGTCCGACTCTTTGTGACCCCACGTACTGAGCACGCCAGGCTTCCCTGTCCTTCACCATCTCCCGGAGTTTGCTCCGGGAGCACGCTTGGATGTTGCCACCCAACCATCTCATCCTCTGTTGTCCCCTTCTCCTCCTGCTTTCAATCTTTCCCAGCATCAGGGTCTTTTCCAGTGAGTCAGTTCTTCACATCAGGTGGCCTAAGTATTGGAACTTCAGCTTCAGCATCAGTCCTTCCAGTGAATATCCAGGATTGATTTCCTTTTGGCTTATAAAAATGATATTCCCGTTTTTCTGATAAGCAAACAGTGGCCCAGAAAAACTTCAGCATTCTGTCCAACCAGAGCCACACGAGGGGCTGGGGGTGGAACCCAGATGCAAATTCAGGTGTGTCTGGCTGCAGAGACTGTTTTAGAAAACCTACAGTGTCCACAGGATCAGGGCTTCTCCTCTTGGGAATTTCCTCTTAGCCCTTCAGGCTGGAGCTGTTCAGAGACATCTGTGTTCGTTGAGGAAATGGCCTCAGGGCTGAAAAGGCCCTCAGAGATGGAAAGTGCCTTGCCACACAGCAAGTTCATGGCGCAGCTTCACAGAACTGGTCTCATCCAGGGCAGGCCTGAGCAACAATGAGAACACACACTAGGACTTGGGGAGACTCAGCTGCCTCAGCCCTTGGAGCCATTGAGCAAGTGCTTCCGTGTCCCTGTTCTGTGTCTGCTGTTCTGCTAGACCCTTGAGACAGACATGAATAACGGTGTGGGGTGGAGGGGGCTAAACACCAGAATATAAAGATCCTATTGGACTTGAAATCTCTCTCTCTTTTTTTTTTTTTTTTACTTTTTCAACAATTTTATAAAAATTTTAACCCCTCAATAGAGTTGAGAGAATTTTACAGCAAATGCTCATATTAAATGCTACCATATTTAATGCTACCATTAAATTCAGTCATTAACATTTTTATGCATTTTTTTACTACATATTTATCCTTCTGTCTACCCATCGATCCTTCTTACTTTTTGATGTAATTCAAAGTAAATTTCAGACATTAGTGCATTTCTCCCCAAATACTTCAGCATGCATGTATAACTAGAATTCAATATTTTGCTCATAGAAATATTTTTAAAGGTACAGGGATATTGGCTTCTGACCTTGACTGTGATAAAATTAGCAGCTAGACCCACCCCCCGCAGGAGAGAGGAAGGGACCCTGGAACCTGCAGCCCAGGGGCTGGAGAGAGAGATGAGAGACCTAGGCTAAGTGGTGCCCCTCCCATCATCCGGGCAGCTGTTTCCTCGGGCCAGGGTATTCTGCACCAGACCTGCACCTCTGTGCGAGGAGGCAGGGGCAGGCTGGGGCCTCCTTTGGCTGCACCTGCTTACTGTGTGATCTGGGGTAAGGCCAGTTTCCCTCTTCAGATCTCATTTATAGCATCTGAAGAACAGAGATAATGGTGGCACTTGCTTGGAAAGATGCAGAGGCTGGGCCTAGTGACCTCAAACGTTGCCCACCCCCAGCTCTGAAATGTTACGCCCAGCTATCAGGACTTTGATTCCTTCTCTTGAGAACTGGAGGGACTGTTTGGGAAGATGCTGCAGAGGCCCCGATGACAGCAGCTTGGCTTGTTCCCCGTGTTATGACAGCGTGAGGAGTCCCGTGCTGACACACACAGGCGAGGGGATGGAGGGCGAAGTGACTGAGGAGAAGATAATGTTTCTCTAGCCTGCAATTTCTTTCAATTTCAGGGATCGCAATTACTAGGGCAGGAGTTAGCAGCATCCATGCCTGGAATGCTAAAGTAAGTTTGGTGCCACTGGCGGAAGTGGTTTTGCATTTAAAGAGGGAAGACTTAGGCAGTGTGAAACCCAGGCTTCACATTCTGTGTGTGTGTGTGTGTGTGTGTGTGTGCCCGCGTGCGCAGGCGAGCGTGAGAATTATCGTTGTTATTTAGTCGCTAAGTTGTGTCTGACTCTCTTGTGACCCTATGGGCTGTAGCCTGCCAGCCTTCTCTGTCCATGGGATTTCCAGGCAAGAATGCTGGAGTTTGCCATTTCCTTTAACAGGGGATCTTTCCAACTCAGGGATCGAACCTGCATCTCCCGCGTTGGCAGTGGACTCTTAACCGCTGAGCCTCCAGGGAAGCCCTTGTGTGTGAATACACACCTGTATATGACGGAGGTGGAGTGGGAGTGAGAAGGACAGGTGTGAGCATGGTCAGGGAGGAGGGTGGTGGGGGCAGGTCAGGTGACGTTCCTGATTTAATTTTGCGTGGCCCTAGGAAAATGACCTCACTTCTCTGCACCCCAGCTTCCTCACTTACATCATTGAGCTAATGATACTTAAGTTGCGAGATTATTGAAAAGTGTTCTAGTTTGTTCAGGCTGCTATAACAAAATACCGTAGGCTGGGTGGCCTAAACAGCAGACATGTATGCCTCACCATCCTGGAGGCCGGGTGTCCAAGCTCGAGGCACTGGCAGATTCAGTGCCTGGTGAAACCTCACTGTCTGGCTTACAGATGGCACTTTCTCCCCCTGTCCTCACACGGCAGAAGGGACAAGGAATTATCTGAGGCCTTCTTTATAAGGACACACATTCCATTCATCAGGGCTCTGCCTTCCCAGAGGCCCCACCTTCAAATGCCATCACGCTGGGGTTAGGTTTCAGCATATGAATTTGGAAGAGATGGCTGAGAGGATGATCCAGGCCTCACAGGAGGGGGATCTCAGGACTGCAGCTGAAAGCATTCCTCCCCCCACCCTACTCCATTCCATTCAACTAGGAGGCATACATTCATTCACTGAATACGTGCTTATTAGGCCCCTCATTTGTGCTTCAGCCACTGTGTCAAGGCTGGATACACAGAAGTGAATAAAACAGATGTGGTCCTTGTCCTGTAGTGTTCTTGGTCCAGTGAGAGAGACAGCAAGTGACCAGGACCAAAAGTCCAGTGTGACAGTGCAAGGATAGGGGAAGGATGGGAGCTGTGGAAACTCAGGGAAGGGGCACTGATCCCCCAGAGGAACAGAGAGACGTCAGCAAAGTCCTTGCAGGGGGGGACACAAAACTGGAATGTGGTAGGCAGAAAAACGGCCCCAGGCCGTTAGTCCATGTGTTAGTCCCTAGAATAAATTATCTTACATGGAACAGGGAGATTAAGGGTGCAAATAGAAATAAGGTTGCTAATAGTTGATCTTGAAGTAAAGGGATTATCCCATGCAATCCAGGTGGGCCCAATGTAATCTCAAGGGTCCTTAACTTAAAAAGTGGAAGACAGAGGTCAGAGAGGAGCTCGGAGTCTTGTGATGCCAGAAGGACTTGACTTGTCTTGACGAGCTTTGAAGATGGAGCCAAGGAATGGGGGTGTTCTCAAAAAGCTGGAAAAGGCAAAGAGATGGATCCTCATCTAGAACCTTCAGAAAGTGTGCGTGCGACTGGCTGACACCTCGACTTTAGCCTGGAAACCCCTGCCAGACAGCTGACTCCCAGAACTATAAGACAGTAAGGTGATGTCGTTTTAAGCCACGAGGGTTGCAATCGTTCATCGTAACAGCAACAGAACACCAATGCATGGAGCGGATGGCACCCTGGAGTGAGGACTGGCATTAGCAGCCCTTCTGGCCACGGGATGGGAAACACATTGGAGGGATAAGGCTGGATACTGAGGGCTCAGTTAACAGACTGCAGCGATGGGTCCCGGGAGAGTGGATGGTGTCCGAAACCGGAAGAGACAGCTGGGGTATGCTGCGTCTCCACAGGCTCCGCAACGAGAGGGGGATCTGCCACGCAGATCCTGCAGCCAAGACCTGCCAGGCTTGGGAGGGAGACAGGCAGGCGGAGCACGGCCATCCGTGCCGTGCTGCCCGGCTTGTCCCGTTATTCTTCTTCCACCCCCACCACGTGCAGCGATGACGGCGACTACCAGGCTCTGCCTCCTGAGGCTCCCTCAGGCCTGTCCTCTTCCCCGTGTTCTGCCATCCAGCTCCTTCATCACGTCTTGGCTGGACTGCTGCAAAACTCAAGCTGGCTCTCCCTTGCCCCAGCCTTGTTCCTTTCCCAGCCCGTCCTCCACCCTGCATCCCGGCAGTCATTCTAAAGCTCCAGCTGGATGGCATCACTCTCTCACTTAAAACCTATAATGGGTCTCCTTGCCCTCAGAATAACTGCATTCTTCAGCATCACATGCCGCATGTTCACACACGCACCCACACAGCTTTGGGCTTGGCAATGCTGTTACTTGTGCCTGGACCCCACGACCACTCCCTTCCTCACTCTCTCCCTGGAGAACCCCTCCCAATCAGTCAAGACTCACCTCTGTCACGGAGCCTTCCTGGCCTCCCTCTCTGAGTTAAGTGCTTCCTCCCTGGTTTTCTGAACCTCCTCTATGAATCTTAAACCCTCACGTTTTAACCTGTACCCATGTCTTTAACTAGTTAAGGGTTCAAACATTTTTTTCCCCCACTGCAACTCAGTTATACAGAGCACTGTAGTCTTCTTTATTTTCTACAGTTGACATAATCTTTCCCTCAAGCTTTGTTTCCACTGATAGCAAAAAAAAAAAAGAGTCAACTTGCCAATTAAGGATACAGAACATACTCTTTAAGATAACTGTCTATTCAGAGTTGAACACCGCACCAGCCAGCTCTGTCTTTCCCTTGCCAGGCAGTCTCCCCAGCTCCCACTTGGCCTCAAGTATAGACAGGGGGTGGTGGGAGAAGGACACTGGTACAGATGTGGTCTGATCCTTGCTGGCATTCACCAAATGATGGTCTCCTGTTTGAGCTGGGCTCTCAGCCCTTGCGCTGGCATCCATGGTGATGCGTGGATGGTCTTAGGCGTTTCTTCAGAGAGGGGCTACCTGTCAGAATCCACTGCCAAGTCCGAGGTCATGAAGTCCCCACTCTCTGGGGACCCTTGTTCTAATCTCAGGTTTCCTTCCCCATCTTGCTTCCACTGGAGGAGGGGGGCTGTACCAGAAAGTCTTGTCTTATTCTCTCTACCCTGTTGGTATAAGACTTTGGGGGTGGGGAGCTGACTTCTCCTGGTCTCTTGCCCACCTACTGCTAGCCATGGGACCTCCTGTCAGCTTGTCAGATAAAGGGGCTCACAACCCCCCCAAGGCTTTATTCAGATCTAGGGGAGCACACCTGCTGCTGCTGTTCACCCCATCACCGTGGGTTTTCCCCCAAACTCTTGTTGGCATTTAAACATTTGTTGGAACCGCCCTCGAGGCTGTGATAAGGAGGGGGGTGGATTCCCCAAAAGCCCAGAAATAGGGTCAGTGACTCTGAAGCCTGAACTCTTGGCCTCTTGGCCTTGGTCTTCTCTCCTAGGCAATTCCTCCCCACGCTTGTGGTAGAAAAAGGGTTTTCACCTTCCTTTCTCTGTCCTCTGGGAATTCCCCAGAGGCCATAGCCTGCACCAAATGCGTGTTAAAATAAGATATTATGATCTGGGTCGGCCAGGCCTGCCTTTGATATAGAAAGGACCTTCACTCCCAGCACAGGCCGGCTTTCGAAACTGTTGTCTAGCTCAAGACACTACAAAGTCAGCTTTGAGGTCTAGCCCAAAGCTGAGGGATGGCTCTCTTTCTTTTCTAGAAGGCATCCGCTCTTCTATCGAAGGAGCGGATGTCTTTGATTTAGCAGGTGGGCTGCCATAGACCAGTATGGTTTATAGGGAAGGAAAAAGTCTTCATTTTTAACATTTTCAACACTACCATTCACCTTGCACACACACACACACACACACACGCACATGTATGTAGGAAGCATTTGTACACGTGTCTCATACTAGACTGTGAGCACCTTGAGGATGGGGAACATCTGTCTTTTCTTTGTTTTCCCAATGCCGGGCACATAATAGTGAAACTATGTTGAGTGAATGAATGAATGAAAAGTTGAACGAAAGAATGACTCGGTTTGGAACACTAGAACAGAACACTTGCCTGAAGACTCCTAATTAAGAAGCAAATCACATGAGAACAGTTTCTGTCTCCCAGAAGGGCAGAACTGGGGATGGGCGTGAACAAGTGTGAGCATCAGTTTAACCAACATGAGACCCTCTGATTCTGGCAACAGGATGGCTACAAAATCTAGTCCAATGCCTCTCAGTCTGAGGTTCAGAGAAACAAATATTTGGCACCGGTCTCCCACCCCTCCCAGTTCCAGAGGTAGGGAGGAGCTTTCCCCAAGCACCCACCAGGCAGTGATCAAGCCGCGAGGAGGACAGGCCCCTCAACTCCCTGATCCCAGAAGAAACCACATCTCAGCCAAAGTCATCTCCCTTGGCAAAAAGACTCAGCTTAGCTGCAGGTAAGTTACAGGTCCCGGTTTAAACCAGGGGAGATGCCCTCGTGAGTGTTGGGAGTTTGGGGGTACCCTTTTTGGGCGGCTGTGGACAGCTTCGGAGTGCCAGGGAGAGTGGCCCCTCCCTGCGAACTCAGCAGCACGTAGACCGAGATTCCTTGTCTTCTCTCCATAAGAAAAGGCTGCAGACAGTGCTGGCTGGCTCTGGGGTGATTTACTTCCCTGAAATACCTCAATTTAAATGCTAATTTCCCCAGAACTGAGGGGTGATCGGCTCTTGCACGCTGGTCGCTGTGTATTAATATATCCAAAATGCTTATATGTATTCTTAGATGGGGACGGGCAAGAAGTGAAACCTTGTGCTGGGTGGGGGAGGGTGGCCAAGGAGCCCGCGCCCCTCGCTTGGCATTCCTATCAGCATGGAGTAAGGCTGATGACCAGAAAGCTACAGGAGGCGCGTGCCCTGGGGGCCTGCTGCCCAGGTTTGTGTGACTCAGAGGCGGTGTGCTGGTGGCATGGGGACTGAAGAGGCCACCTCCCCCTCGGCACACAGTTGAGCAGATGCTTGGGGGAGCTTAGGCTGTGAGCAGGCACTGTGCTGGGCTCTCAGAGGCTCTCAGAGAGATCCAAAATCTGGTGTGGGACGCAGGAAAAGGGACTGGCATTAAAGATAACTCAGGGAGAGCTCCCTGGTGGTCCAGTAGTTGGGAATCTGAGCTTTCACTGCCGAGGGCCCGGGTTCAATCCCTGGTCAGGGAATTAAGATCCAGCAAGCCAAGTGGAATGGCCCAAAAAACACAACAACTCTATGTGAATCCTCCTCACCCCTTGAAGTTGAACTCATCGCTCCTGTTTTGCAGATGGTTACCAAAGCTCATCAAATGAAAGTTCGTTCTTCAGGGGATCTTCTGGACCCATGTCTCCTGCTTAGCAGGCGGATTCTTTACTGCTGAGTCACTAGGGAAGCCCCCGGCCCTGGAGAGGCAAGACACAATGGCTCCCTCATGGAGCCCACAGTTTAGTGGGAAGAGCAGGTATCCAGCCAGGTCCCCAAGTGTACCTCTGGGATAGGAACCATCAAACTCTTCATGGAAGAAAAGAGCAAGGTTCTTTTTTCTTTTTCCAGGCTTCATAATTAGCTTTATTTATTTTTTTTTATAGTCATCAGATTAGTTTTTAGTTTTTAACATTTTTGTAACACCGAAAGCATTTCGTCTTGTATTAACAATGTTGTGATAGTTTCAGGTGGATAGCAAAGGGACTCAGTGTGTGTGTGTGTGTATATATATATATGTACATGCATCCATTCTCCCCCAAGCCCCTCCCATCCAGGCTGGCACATAACAGTGAGCAGAGTTCCAGGTCCTACACAATCGCCTTGTTGGTTATCCTTTTAAACATAACAAAGTACACATGTCCTTCCCACAGTCCCTAACTATCCCTTTCCCCCAAAAACCCTAAAATCATTTTCTAAGTCTGTGAGTAAGGAGCCATTTTATAAGAGGATGTAACAGGGGAAGTGACCCAGGGAAGATTTCTCCAGGGCACAGGATTAATGTGGGGTCGGAGTGACAAGTAGGAGGTTGGCCTGGTTCAGGGGTGGGGGCGGGACAAGAGCTTCCCCGAGAGAAGGCAGATCCGGTGTGGATCCTTTGCAGGAAGTGAGTATGCCCCACAAGAGGAGCAGCAGGCCAGTCGGTGCAGCCCGGCGGTGGGCAGACGCATGTGCTTCGTGAAATAAAGCAGAAGGAAGAGGCAGGGGCCAGATGGGGGAGGCCTTTTCACACAGTCCCTGTAAGATGGGGGAGCCCCAGTACAAGTCTGCGGAATCAAAGAGACCTCCCACTCCCAGAGTTCTCAGACCCGGGGGCCCAGGATGCGCTGTTTTAAACATCTGATGGATTGCTTCCATCTAATATCAGTTGAGATGGAACTATTTTCATGGGTATTTGGGGGGAGAGGTTTGTACAAAGAAACAGTGCCCTTGTTGCTATTTGAGACACATCCATTTACGCAGACACACACACACGACTACATCCCTGGGCTCAGAAGCACACCTGTCTCTGCCCTGCTCTCAGGTCACTCTGGGTCAAGAGCACGTGGTCTGGACTGATTCCTCGAGTGCGTGCTTCCCAGTACCGGATGCTAAGCTAGGAGCCCCATCGTCACTTCCTGATGGTGGACCTCAGGTGGACAATTCCTAAGCCTGTCTGAGTATCCACTTCACGTGCGGGAGTAATAGTAGTAGTTACAGAATTCGCACGCGGTTAAAATGATGCGCGCGCTCACGTGCGTCTCGGCACGGCACCCAGCACACAGCTGATGATCAACAAGTGCACAGACAGCGCTTGCTCTGCTTCCTGTGGGCCTGGTACTAGGATTCCGTAGTGGCCTGGTAGCTCCGACTACACATGCACCCACCATGCCCAGGGCTGAGAATATCGATTGTTTTCGAGCCAACTGAGTTTAGGCAAGCACCCTGCTGTCCCCCCCGTCGCCTTGCCCAGGTGGGTGGGTTCTGAAGCTGCCCTCTGGGTGGGTGAGGTCCCCAGCTCCATTCCTTGCGGGTCTTGCTTTGCCTCCGGGGAGGACTGACTGATGCGAAGGCCCAGGGCGCCCTCTGCTGGCAGAGGCCATGCAGGACTTGTGACTATCGCCCAGGCAGACGCGAAGGGGCACCGTCGGGAGGGACCACCCTAGGTCCTTGGTCTTTGCTGTTGCTACCTTTTAACTCCCTGATCCGCCCCCACCCCCTTCTCCCTGCTGTTTGCACTCGCTTGAGAATTCCCATCTTTCCATGGTCTCCCTCTTTCCCATGCTTTTTCTCGAGACCCTTCCTATGGTCTGGAAGCTCAGGGAGACCACTTTCCTCCAAGCAGCAGAGTATGAGCCGGCCCCTTGCCGTCCCGAGGCTGGCCACTGTGCTGCCACGTACCGAGGTCAGATTTGTCCACAGAGTCAAACCCGGCTTAAAGAGAAGGCAGAAGGCTTGGAGGAGAGGAACGTGGGGCTGGTGAGGGGGTCACTGTCCCCCTCCTCTGCAATGAGAAAATCAAAGCCGGAGAAGCTGTGAAGTGGTGACGCTAGATGGTCAAGTGAAAAGTAATAAGCTTGCCTTCAGATCCCTCTTTCCAAATGTACTCGACGTGTAAGTCCAGGGAAGTCAGTTCACATCTCAGAGCCTGTATGGGGCAGGGCCGGGGGGTGGGGGAGGTGTGATCATGCCCATCTCACGGTGTTGGATAAGGGTCCTGAGGTCACCTGCGGAGCGGAGCACTGGTGTGTAAGTCGCAAGGAGTAACAGACCCCTTCATTCGGCGTCAGCCTGTCTGGGCTCAGCACACCCCTGGGTGCTACGGCTCTTCCAGCTTTGAGAGCCTGAGACTGTCCTGGTCAGCATCTTCAATGCCCTGCCCCTGTACAGTAACGTAGGGTGTGGGTTCTGGGGTCAGACCACCTGAGATCTCCCACTTCCCAGCTGTGGTTTTAAGCAGTTACATAACTGCTTTGTGCTTCAGCTTTTCCACCTCTGAACTGGGGGGCGGGGGAGGGGGCTGGTTTGATGGCACCTAATTCACATGGTTGGGTGAGAGCTCATGTAAAGTACGTGGAACATTGCCTGGTGCCTAGGAGGTGCTCAGCCAACAGCTATTGCCATCATCCTTATTACTGTGATTTCATTAAGGCAGGATGAAGAGCTCAGGGTCCCTAATTTACAGATGAGGAAACTGAGGTTTGAGTGCTTTGCTCGATTACCCAGCGAGGATGCCAGTCTTCAGAGCCGGCTCCCTCGTGCCCTCGTGAAACAAGCGTTTGGGTCTCTTGGGGAAGGAGGAGACCTTGGGTCCCGTGCGGAAGCCTCCCGCCCTCCAGAATCCCCAGTAACCAGCCCCACTGCCTGTTCTGCGAGGCTGGTGTATTGTGCCCCCACACGGGGCTGGGAAGATCTCAGGGGCTGGGGGAGAGTCCAGTCTGTCTCTGGGTCCGTGAGTGCTCGGCTCAGGGCTGCGCCCAGCATGTGTTTGCTGGATGACCAGGGCAGGGGGACGCCCTCCACCTCATTATGTTTCCAAGGGAAGCTCCGTAAACCAGAGGCCACCGCATGAGGGGCACAGGAGGAAGCTTTGTTCCTTAGACCCTTGCGGGGGTTGCGTGCTACTTGGGGGCGCTTCCGTGGCCCCTGACAGGCTCTCTTTTTATATTCACGGGGCTGTTCCACATACCCAAGTGTGCAGCCAAATCAAAGGCCATTCCACCTGGGCAGAATCCATGATCACAGGCACACATGTAGACGAACATGGGCACACGCGTGATGCACAGAATAGCGTGCTTACATGTACAAGTTTGGACCCAGAAACTCAGCATCATGCACACAGGCCCGGTCGACAGTCCCAGGCCCAGCCGCTTACCTCCCCAGCTGTGTGGTCAGACAGACCTGGTTCCAACCCCAGCTTCACTACCTCTTAACTCTGAACCTCATTTTTTTTTCTTTTGTGTAAAATGAAGATAATGATGACTGCCTTGTGGGTCGTTGCGAAGATTAAATGATTAAATGGATGTGAAGTGCTTAGCCAGGTCCTAGCAAAGTATAGAAGTTGAGTCACTAATTGTCAGAGACGATGATGACAAAGATGCTGGTGATGTTGAAGGTGGGGATAACGTGTCCACCCCTGGAGTCCGACCTGCTCAGGGGTCAGACATGGAGAATGTGTTTTCTAAATGAATGAATAGAGGACACGTTTCACAGGTGCCTGGGGTGGAGTGCCTGGGGACGTGGAGCAAAGACAGGAAGGTGACCCAAGCCACACAACGCTTGCACATGTCCTTTTGAACAGCCCGAGATCCAGGCTTCAAAGGCATTGCTTTGGCCTCACAGATTTTTGCTTGCCTCTCTCTGATTTTCATTTGAAGGCTGTCCATTCCAGGTGGCAAAATGAAGCGATAAACATTCCCTCCCTTTGTTCTTCGCCTTCCCCGCTCCTCCTCTCCAGATTGCAGTCCGTGTCTCTAACTCTGAGGATTTATGAATAAAAAGGGACCTCAGAAGTCAGGTTTGAATATGGAGATGTCCTGGACACTGTCCATGACAAGTGTCTGTCAAGTTTCCCTTGCATGCTCCCAGCGAAGGCAAGCTCACCACCTCTCAGTGACAGGCTGTTCCAGCTTCAGGCACACCTATTGTCTAGATTGAAGCATGTCTCCCTGCAATGCACAATCGCCCCGTTCCCCACACCTTAAGGCTACCTTTGCTCAGGGTTCAGTGCCCTGAGGTCACCCTGAGGTCAATCTTCTGTTTGCTGGGGTGGTCTTGCAGTGAAGGGACAGAGGCCCCTGAAGAAGTTGGGACAGAGAGAGCTGGGGAGATCTGGTCTTGCGTCTGAGCCATTGGTTGTCCGTGACAGTTTCCCATCCTTTCTCCAGGTTTCAGTTTGCCCATCTCTGAAAGGAGAAGTCCAGTCTGAAAGACATCTTAGGATCCTTTCACTTGAGCATGCAGACAGCCATTCTCTCTCCAGCTCAGTCTCAAGCACTCCACGCTGTCCTCAGTCCCCTCATGCTGGCTCACTGTCGTCACTGCTTATGTAAGGGGACATTTCACAGCCAAATATACAGTTTATAGAACATCAGACTGTGTCCTGAGCAGCTGGCAGCTTTATCGCATTAAATGTTTCAAACTACCCTGAGATCTCACTTTTATAGACAAGGAAACTGAGGTTCCGAGTGGACCAGCAGCTTGCTTTCAAGATTGTGCAGCTAGTGAGTGGTGGGCCAGGATTCAAGCCACAGCCTTCGGGATTCTAGAAGCTGTCATTAGCACTCTGTTCTTGGAGCTGGGATTCAGGGAGCCAGAGGCCTCCATCCCAGCAAGCCCGTCCCCCACCCCCAACTCACCAGTCTCTCCTGACTTGGAGCTTCCTGCCCTCCTGCCCCACAGCCCCCTCCCCCTGCCCA
>SJYQ01000210.1:522212-604999 GCA_006410935.1 Redunca redunca | reverse complement strand
CCTCCCCCACCAGGAGCCTCTTTCACTTAAAGTGCATCAGTCATGCAGCTTGTTTTCTGGGCACTGAGCCATCCTGTAGGGTGGGTATTATTTTTCTCATTTTGTAGATGAGGAATCCAGGCTCAGACAGGGGAAGGGGGCCGCTCAAGGTCACACAGCAGACCTGCCAGGACCAGCTGCTGTGGCTCCAGGTCGGCTGCCCTTTTTCACTCCCCTCCGCTGTTCCCTGCAACACCCCCGCCACCCACAACCTGCGTTCCCTACAGGGAAACACTCTTTGGCAGGCTCTCCTGAAGCCTGTATTTTCTGCCCCCTGCAGGCCGCCCTCCGGCCCTGCTCATCTGCTCCCAGTTCCTCTCTTGCCCTTTTATGGGGGACTTTCCCAAGCTGTAAGGGCCCTGCCTGCCTCTGTGATACAGAACGTTGTGGTTCTGCACTCGTGGTACACTCTGAGGGTTATTTGTTTTGATTCCGGGTTCCTTAATAAAGGAACTGTTACATTTTAAGAGTTAATTTTTTGTTTTTGTTGTTCATCAGAAAAAAACACCCCTCCCCATGCCAGGGCTTCATGTCACTCCTAATCCTTGGGTGGGAATCTAGGACAGGATCAGATAAGAAGGGGGTCAGTAGTCGAGTAAGACCAAGGATGGTTTGTGGTCAGGAATGAGAGGCAAGAGGGCGAGTCAGTAAACAGATATTTACTGAGAGTCTGCGATATATCAGGCTCTGTTTCGGAGTATTGGAGCCTCTTATTTACCAGGCTCTGCAGGAGTCGGAATAATACAGATCATGGCCTTGACCTCAAGAAACTGGCATTTCACTGAAAGCGCTTATATTCCAGATGGAATCCAGTATGGACCAGGAGTGGGGAGAGTGTAGGATGGAATGACGATCACTTACAGGGGAGGTTTAGGGAGGGAATGAGTGCAGAGAAGCTGGTCTTGTAAATGTTTTGATGATCAAAAGAGGTAGTAGGTTTGGGGACTTTTGTTTTTGTTTATTTGATGTTGTTGTTGCTTTTATGTTTTGTTTTTTTCCTTTTGGACACTATGGTGCTTAGTCGCTCAGTCTTGTCCGACTCTTCAAAACCCCGTGGACTATAGTCCGCCAGGCTCCTCTGTCCATGGGGGATTCTCCAGGCAAGAATACTGGAGTGGGTTGCCATGCCCTCCTCCAGGGGATCTTCCCAACCCAGGGATCGAACCCAGGTCTCCCGCACTGCAGGCGGATTCTTTACCATCTGAGCCAGTGGGGAAGCCCTTTGGACACTAAGGCACCAAGTAACTAAGCTGCACCAACAGCCTGCCTTGAAATGTCTGCCTTGTTCTCTGGGGGATGGCCCTGGCTGCCAGTACTCCCTCCACGTCTGCTCTGAGTTAGGGCGGGGCCTTCCCCAGCGGTCCAGCAGTTAGGGCTCTGCACCTCCACTGCAGGGGGCCAGGCTGTAACCCCCATAGGGGAACTAAGATCCTGTATGCTGAGGCATGGCCAGAAAGATAATGATTGGGTGAAACAAGATTAAACATTTAGAAAAAAATAATAATAGGTGGGGCGGAGGCTGCCTGGGGCTGCTGTCTAGTCTTCCCATGCAGACTGGTTCCTTCACCCTGAGCCGAAACACGGGCCTCTCCTCCTCTCCCACTCTCTCCCCTTCTCTCCCCAGTGTCTGCAAAGGAAGGGCAGGGCAGGCAGAGCCGACCAACAGAGAGGACATATTTCTAACAGAACAACCTCGCTCCAGTGGACTTATCTTTGGGGATCATGAATATTTTACTTTAAAATGAAAGCCTCTAAAAAATTACATTATTTCTGAAAAGGCTAGGGAGGAAAAAAAAAAAGAAGAAGTTGACAGTAATGGACAACTTTAATACTGCAGTAATGTCCAGGAAGAAATCATTTGTTCCAATGAGATTCTCAGTTTAATCTTGGTATCAAATACCTCTTTAAGTGCCTCCGCACCAGGGGACAAGAGAAAAGGGTAGAAAATGTGCCTGCCGTTTGCTGAGGATATATAACAACAAAAATAATAACTGCTGATGTGACTAGCATTTCTTTTTCATGTCTTGTTTTTTTTCTGATTACAAAAAAGGGAGTCTGCAGTGCTTAGAGTAGAAAATTTAGAAAATGGAGATGAATATAAATCAGAAAACAGGAATCTTTTAGGCATCCACTTGCTAACCAAGTTAACTACTTGCTAACATTTTGTTATTTTCTTTATGTTTTGTCTATACCTGGGTTTCAAAAAACGTATTCTATGAAATTTGAGTGTCAGAGGGACCTAGAAACGGGGCTCCTCGGCCAAAGACATTTGCAAAATGCTGCGCGCCGTCTTCATGTACCGTTAAAATGTATATTAATTTATTCACGGAGCTGAGAAATTACACAGTCTGTTTTTTTAATCTTGTTTAACTTTGTTTAGCCAGTGTTTCTCGGTCTTGTTTAAAGTGGGAAGCTTTTGTGTGTGCACACAGGTATTTTATGAGACATCAAAGGACATATCGTGTTTCCATGTTAGGAAATAACGGTCTGTACAGAGTGGGAGGACATAAAAGTCAGCTAGTGAATGTGTGAGGCTTTGCACGGGCTCTCTGTCACCACTGCTCTGCTCTGTGTCACTGTGCAAAAGTAGCCTCAGGGATAGGTGATGCGTGGGCCCCCAGTGCACGTGTCGGACATTTCGAGGTTACCATAAAGCTTCCACCACTCTTAGTTCATTTGAGTCTCGTGATACGCCTACTTAAATAAGGTCAGCCTAGGTAGCCATGGGATCAGAAGGGGAAACTGAGGCACCGCACTGTCTAGCGCCCCATGGCAAATTGCCTCTGGGGTTAAGAGGAACCAGAAACCCACTCTTGCTTGTAGGGTAAAGGGGCCATGTGAGATCTAGAGCGGAGAGAAAAGGGCGGCTTGAGGCTGAGGTCAGAGGCCAGGAAGGAAGAGGCCGGGGGGTGGGGTGCAGATCCCACCGTTGGCCCCAGAGGGCCGAGCTTAGAAGAGGGGGCCGTTTCCCAGAGCCTAGGGCTGCAGGGTGGGGTTGTGGGGTGAGGCCTGTAAACGAGGGGCTCACGTGACCTTCTTCCCTTCCCAGGAGACATCAGGTACGACGAGGCCATGGGGTACCCCATGGTGCAGCAGTGGCGGGTCCGCAGCAACCTCTACCGTGTGAAGCTCAGCACCATCACCCTCTCGGCAGGTGAGCCCCGCCGTCCGCAGCCAGGGGACTTGGCGCAATTCAGCACAGTCCTGGGGCGTGCCAGGGCCCGTGCTGGCACTGGGGATGGCTGAGGAATGAGGCCTCGCCCCCTGCCATTAAGGAGCTCACAGGGAGGGTGGAAGGACAAGCAGACAGATGGTGACGGCCACACATTGCAGGTCAGTGCAGTAATGGGGCCACCGTCCATTCTGGAAAATCAGAGGGGCTCCTGGGGGAAGGGGGACTCTGCACAGGCTGTGACAGTCTCGGTCACGCTAACATTCTCGAAGTATTTCAGGCATGTGGGTCCTTTCAGGCACTGATTCCTCTAGTCTCTCCTGATTTCCTTTCCTGCCCATCTCCTCGTACTTAGCAATAATGCATCCCCCCCACCAACACACACACACACACACACACACACGCATTGTTCACACTTTGCCCACATGAATCTTTCCCCATGATAGGGATGGCTTATAATTCTCAAATGGGACATTTAGTTTCAGACTTACAAGTCTCAGACGGGACTTACAGTTCTGAAGATGGGACGTTTTCTCTCTTGGCTTTGTGATTCTGCGTATGCCGTTCCCTCTGCCTGGACCTCCTTGCATATCCTGGGGAGATGCCGCCCCCATTATCTGTTTCCCTGGGAATAGTGCAAGGAGTTCCCTGTGCTCAGCTGCTGATGTTAAAGCACTAACAGGTGCTTGTTCGTATCAGAATCCTGTCTGTCTCCCGCACCTCAGCTCTGACCTGTGAACTGTGGGCAGGGCTTGGGTCCTCTTTATTCCTGTGCCTTATATCCCTTTGGTTCTCCTTTTTGATGAAGGAATAAAAATTAAGCAAAACTGGAAAAGGAATGGGTAATGGCCTTTGGAAAGATGAGGCCCAACCTGGGATTTTTCTACCCTGACTCATTCATGACACTGCCACTGGGTTATTGTCTGAGTGTCTCCTGATTATCAGCCAGCTGCCTTCTCATCTCTTTTCTTCTCCAGCATCACTTTGTTCATGAGCACCATGGAGCTCTTTAGCCTGGGTATTGGGGAAGAGTAAACAGCAATTATGGCTGACACCAGCCAAGCGCTTTGCAATGTTTTGTATCTTGGGACTTACATCAGTCTCAAGAGGAAGGCATTCTTTATCCCTTTATTTTTCAGACAAGGAAATCAAGGGTCAGAGGGGTTAAGTTGCCCAAGGTCACACAGCGAGTAGGTGGCGGAACAGGAGTGTGTCGAGGAGTTGACACAGGGCCTCTCCGTGGTGCTCTGTATCACTGAGCAGAAATCGTCTCATTATTGGCTCTGTTGCACTAATTGCCCCGTTCCATGAGTTGACGGGTTGGTGAGAGGGGCTCTTCTAGTCAAGCGCCCATTCTGTGAGCCCTGTCCTGTGTTCACCACCATCTACACCTTTCCACCGTGCTTGTGAACAACTGCCATGTTCCTGTTACAACTACAAAGGTGTATCTGCTTTAATTAATCAATAATGATGCTCCCTAGAACCCCCTTATAAACCAAACGTTTGCAAATAGGAGCTCATTTTCAGTGTTGAAGAAGCGCTTGCTCTTTTACGTCTTACTTTGATGTGGCGCGGAGTCGGTCGTTCTTATTCTCATAATGGAGTCGGTGCACCTGCCGTGTCTGGAAATTGTGGTGGGAAAGGACGTGTGTGCAGATTTAGAGACAAATGGGACAGAGCTTCTGCTTTCAAGGTGATGCCCGTTGAAGGTACAGGGAGTAGGTGCCCCAGGCCGGGATGGTGTGAAAAGCTTCTTGGGGGGAGGGATGACTTCCTGGGGTCTGGAAACATGGATGTGACTCAGAGAGGAAGTGGAAGACCATTCCAGGTAAATGGTGGGGTGTGTGTGTGTGTGTGTGTGTGTGTTCGGAGTTGGGGAGAGATATAAGTGAAGAAAGTGTGATGGAAATGCCAAATCACATTCAGGAGAAATAGGAAAACAGATTTGGCCAGAGGTGAAGCCTAGTGTATGTGCTCATGGGAGATGAGCTTGGAGCCCTGGGATACCCAGATAAGGTCACTGGGCTTTATCCAGAGCACAGAAGAGCCCGGAAGGTGTTAAGGCTCCTGAAAGTGCTGCTTGGAGACCTGCTTGCAGGAGGAAGCGGGCAGGGGATCAGTGGGCACTGAGTGATGGCCGTGCAGGCCCTGTGCCAGGCACTGGGGACTCAGGTCCGTTTGGCACAGGATCAAGGACAATGGAGCAGCAAGGAGGCCCTTGACAATGGCAGGAGAAAGAACACTCCATTGTTTTGGAGACAGAAAGGGAAGTGATGTTCTAGCAAGCTAAGCCAGGGATTACATCTGAGGATACCGAATGTCTGCTGAGCTGGGCTAGTGCAGCCCCTCGGGCTCCAGCCGTGGACAGTTCAGGCCCAGGGTGATTGGGTATATGAGCAGTGTGTGCACTTCGGGGTGAGGACAGAGGTCGGTTGGCATCCTAGCTCCTCTGGCTGGAGGACCAAGGCAAATCACTTCCAGTCTCTGGCCTTTGACTTGCTTATCTACTGGACAGGGCTCACTATGGCTGGGACTGGAGAGCTGGACCGAGGTTAAACTAGACAAAGTGGCCGGGACACCTAGCAGCGTGCCCGCCACATGTTGGCTGCTCAGGAGACCGCAGCTTTGATTTTTCCTGATTATGGCTTTTGGGCCGCCGGCGTCTGTCCTTCCTCTGCTGTTGACTCCCTCTTGGTGGCGTCTCGTGTGTCCGCCAGAGAGAGCGGTCTTTGCCGAGTAAGGGAGAGATACTGTATGCACATTTGGCCGGTGCTATGGTGGACAAGGTACCAGGTCCGGGCTTGCCGTTTGCCGGGCGCCAGCCTCCCAACTCTGACCACCTCCACATGCTCCTCCTCTGTCCAGGCTTCACCAACATCCTCAAGATCCTGACCAAAGAGAGCAGCCGGGAGGAGCTGCTGTCCTTCATCCAGCACTATGGCTCACACTACATCGCAGAGGCCCTCTATGGCTCCGAGCTCACCTGCATCATTCACTTCCCCAGCAAGAAGGTCCAGCAGCAGCTGTGGCTCCAGTACCAGAAAGGTAAGCCTGCAGGGCTTGCTGGAGGCGGCGGCCAGCTGAGACATGGAGGTCAGGCCGCTGGGGAGATAACTGAGCTCCCTGGGGGCCAAATCCTGGCTCTGCCACGTAGAAACCGGGCGGCTGTAAGCAAGTCCCTGCGCCTCCCAGGGCTTCATGTTCACCGGGGATGGAATGAGGGACCGTGTGACGATTCCTTGGGATTCTTTCAGTTCGGGTGTTTTCTGAGACCCCAGGGTAGACTCCAGAACTCTGGCCTTCTACTGCGAGTTCCTTCGTTTCCCACCCTGTCCTTTCAAAACCACTGCCAAGGTCAGGAGGCTGGGGAAACTGTAGGGGAGGGGAAAGCTGTCTCGTTGACACCTTCCCTCCAGGCTTCTTGGAAGAACCTAAGGGGAGCGCTGGCTCCTTTGGGAGTGACCAACTCATGTCTGAGGGGACAGTTTCAAGTCTCTGCCATGGAGACACCTTTTCCCTCAGGCAGGGTCACCAGGTCTTATTTCCTTCCATTTCTCAGCTATTTATCAGAATTGGAATTTCCCTGAAGCAGGAGAACAGTCTCTGTCACTCCCCTTGGAAAATCTGTCCCCTTCTCACCTCAGTTTTCCCTTCCTGTGAAATGGGTACTTTAGCTATTCCTGTCTACTTTCTACATTAAAGGGAAGTAGTTTATGTGATAACATTTTGAGAAAGATGGAAATATGGCATACCTACATTGTGTATTATTATAATAGTTCCATGTAGTCACAGGCTCATTTCACCGATGAAAAAATGAGTGTTGGATAGGCCAACAAGTCAAGTCCCCTGTGGACACGTAGCTAATACGCAGCAGGGTGAAGATCACTTCCTGTTATCATTGTTACTATTCTTAACAATTAATTTAAAAAGAGAGGCTCTCGATGGGAAGGGTGAGGAGTGATGTTAAAAATGGGCTTGTACCTTCTCCATGTGGTCCAGCCACATGGCCTCCAAGAACCAAACCCAAGCATAACTCGTAAAGCCACAGAATGCAGGCGCTGGAAGGGATCTGACAGCCCTCACTGGGCTCAGCACTCTCGGTTTACAGCTGGGGAAGCTAAGGCTGAAAGGAAAGAAGAGTCTTGCTCAGAGTCCCTCAGCTCCCCTGGCTGGGGCTCTCCATTCCCCGTCTAGGTCTTTTCCTGCTGCCCCTCATCCCCGGCTGATGGAGCTCCTGCCTTTGTCCTTTCCGGAACCCTTCCCTTGGCACCCTCCAGCCCGTCATGGTCTCACCCCGCCTCCCCTCCTGTGTGCAGCTGTGTGGGGCACGGGGCGGCTTCTAGGCGCAGGGGAATAATTGAGTTGTCTGGGAATAGCTTCGTTTTATGGCTGTGACAATGGCAGTCTTTAAGGAAGTGCATTAAATCAATAGAAGTCTCATCGTGCCACCCTATAAATAACGCGACACATCATTAGGCAGAGCAATAAGCTTCTGGACTTCGAAGTAATACAATTAGGTTATGTTTATAAAAGCCTTCCTCACTGTGGCCACTGAACTAATTTGCTTCGTCCTGCGTTCGGGGCCTGGGACATGACTCTCAGGCTACACCCCACCCATAGCCTTCCTCGGCTGCTTCCAGGACCTGGACTTTTTCACTCCAGAAAATGCCATTCCTTGTTCAGTGGTTTATGACAAGTAGAATGCCGAGAGGGGCAGACAGAAGCTGGCACAGCCACCAGGGGTCCCCTTCAAGACTCAAAGAGGTTTCAGGTTTGCCACAAACTTGCTGGCTGAACTTGGTCCTGTAGCTTTGCCTTCTGGGCTTACAAGGTAAAGGTACTTTTCTCTCCTCTCTCCTATATTGGCTTGCAGAACAGGATGATAGTGAAAAGTGAAAATGTTAGTCGCTCAGTTGTGTCTGACTTTTTGCGACCCCATGGACTGTAGCCCACCAGCCTGCTCTGTCCATGGAATTCTCCAGGCAAGAATGCTGGAGTGGGTAGCCATTCCCTTCTCCAGGGGGTCTTCCTAACCCAGGGACTGAACCCGTGTCTTCCGCATTGCAGGCAGTTTCTTTATGGTCTGAGCCACCAGGGAAGCCCCAGAACAGCGCAGTGACACACCGTGTTAAGACAGCGTAACTGACCTGTGTGTTTCTTCCTCTCTGTCTTTACCTGAGGTGACATCAAACACTGTAGTTTTACTCTTTAAATTTGGAAGTGGTGCTGGGGAGGAAGTGGTAGGGAAGCTGGAAACTTTCCCCTGAACGATGGAAAAACTCGACCTATAGCGAATTGGAGTGTGTCTCTTCTCTCCCCAGCCACTTCTGTGTGACCAACATCTGTGTGTACTGTGTGTCACTGACATCGGTGAAACCAGGGCTCACTGGGGACCAGGCCAGGATGAATCTGGGGCTGGAAGATGATCGCTCTGGGGGCAGAGCTTGTGGGGAAGAGGACAAATGAGAACAATGTCCAGCGGGACAGTTGTAGTTGTTTAGTTGCTAAATTGTGTCCAGCTCTTTTCGACCCTATGCACTTGAGCACGCCAGTCTTCCCTGTCCTTCACCATCTCCTGGAGTTTGTTCAAACTCACGTTCATTGAGTTGGTGATGGCATCTCATCCTCTGTCGCCCCCTTCTCCTCCTGCCTTCGATCTTAGCCACCATCAGGGTCTTTCCCAATGAGTCAGCTCTGTCTCTTCAATCCCATGGCCTCCGGAATGAAAACCACAATCACAGAAAACTATGCAAACTGATCACAGGGATCACAGCCTTGTCTAACTCACTGAGACTCTGAGCCGTGCCAGGCAGGGCCACCCAAGGTGGATGGGTCATGGTGGAGACTTCTGACAACATGCTGGAGAAGGGAATGGCAAACTACTTCAGAATTATTGCCTTGAGAACCCCATGAACAGTATGAAAGCCTTTTTCAAGTGGGACAGAAAAGATTTCAAGTCCTGGTACCTCTTCTTACGTCCCTGTCAGGAAACCTCAGGCAAAGTAATTTCTAAGTTTCAGAGAGAAGAGACCAAATGGGGCATGTATGACAACCGCGGACACTGTACAGCCCTTCACAGTATACAGGCCTGCCTTTGGTCTTCCCACCTACCCCTGGAGGCAAAAAAGGCAGGAGGACCCACCTCTCATCACTGTGAAAGGGGCATCTGAACTCAGAAGTGATCGGGGGCTTGCCTGGACCACACAGTGTGTTATTAAGTGAGCAAGGGCTTAAATTCCAACCTGAGTCCCATGTCCCAGTCTTTCCAGGTTCACTAGCTAATGGTGGGGCTCTGGTTGCTGTCGTGATCCAGACACTAGAGATCATGGGAGGTCCAGGGGGCTGGGGTGAATGAGCCTGATTAAAATATCTCCCACGAGAGTTTTACTCTCATTCCCATAAGTGCTTCCAAGTGTGCATTCCATAGAAAAAGAAAGTCACATTGATCATTCATTACCCTCTGGTTCACTGGTATTTCCTAAGTGCTTCTTCACTGCAGACCTTGTGCTGTGTGCTGGGGCGTTACAGTAGGCAAGACGTGGGTGCTGTCCACACCTGGGTTCAGCCTGTATGAGCCTTCTAATACTTTGTCATTTTTGTGGTAGACTGTATTTTTTTTTTTTTTTTTGGATCTGCTGATAGGCAGCTGGAGAAAGGCAGGTGGCTGGCGTGTGGTTGGGAACTCAGTCCCTGTCACACGGTGGCCCGTGTCTTTTGTTTCATATGCCAGTTCTGATCAGTTGAGGAGTGGCTTGTCTAGACACTGTGTGGAGGTCACCGGGGTCATTAGAAAAGCACGCTGTGATCAGTTAGGAGTATCTGCTTTCGATGCAGAAAGGGGAAGTGGTGGTCGACACTTACGTATTGCTTCCGAGTAATAGGGCGAGGTGAAAGCTAGAATAACAGACCCAGCTTCTGATACAGATTCCAGAGAGACACTGGGAATGCCAAGGAGGACAGGAAAGATCCAGGCAGGGAGGAGGGGTTTCCTGTCACTGAGCGGATATTCCGGGCATTCCACCAGTCCGAAGGGTACTGGAGCACTGGACAGACCAGCTGGATGGTGCTGGCAGAAGCCAGGGACAGCTGGACCTCAGGAGGCAGCTAGAGTAGCTGAAGTCATCCCAGGAAACTCCCACCCCAGGCGCGACTCCCTTGGAAGCTTTTCAGTCCGCCACTTTCCCTCAGCCATCACCTGTGTGCCCAGGCCAGGCTCCAAGTGCCTTGTGAGGTTTTTAGTTTCTTGTCCCAGCTTAATGTTTTCACTCTGTGCTCCTGTGTGCCTGATACACCTGCATTTTGAGAAGCTACCTGTCTCTTAATCAGGGCTTCATTTCCTTCTTTGACTTGATATTCATACACTTTCTGGCCATGCCCTTAACACATGAGTCTTACGATGAGGACTCTTTATATAAAGTTACAGTTCTTCTGGCCATCTTGGATAAAGACTTCCTCGTTTGGAGATAAAAGACAAGTTTTGCACTCAGATGGACCTTGGTTCCCGTCCCAGTTTCCCTCTTACAAGCTGCGTGATCTTGGAGGAGTTGATTCACACTCTAAGATCAATTTTTCCATTTTTAAGATACGGGATCCAGTGAGAGCACAGACCCGTCGATGGCGGCTCACCCAGCAACGGGCCGGGCCCTCAGTTGTTATCCACTCCCTCCACTGGTGGCTGCCGCATCCACTTGGTAACAGTGATCTCACGTGTGTGTGTGTGTGTGTGTGTGTGTGTGTGTAGTGCACATGTGTGTCTACGGGGGCAGGGGGAGTGCGGCTACTAATTTACTCCCCTCTCTTGTCAGCTGACTTAGGACCAAGGACCGGGGTAGACTGAGAGGGGCTCCTGGGGTAGAGCTGGTGAGGCAGGGAGCCGTAAAGCTCTGCTAGGAAGACGTCAGAAGCCTCCGTCACCCTGCCCTTTTGTTATGCCCTTTTGTTATGCCCTATTCTGAAGGGATAGCGATGCATGCAGAAATAACAAATCTGGTAGGTTTCCTGAATTTACAGTTGCTTCTTTCGCATGGAGAAAGTAACTATGGAAGATAAAGGATGTATGCATGTAAAGGAATTGTCCATTCTGTGTGTGTGAGAAAGAGAGAGAGCAGAGAGAGAGAGACAGAGAAAGACTGAGGGAGATAGGAAGAGACAGGAAAATGAAGAGAGACAGACACGGGGAAGCCAAAATCCACAAAGAGAAACGGAGGGACAAAGTGGAGAAGGGAAAACGGATGCAATTAATGTCTTTCCCAAATTTAGAGACTCGGTGACCCTGCCGAAGGGACATTCTCTGTGTGAAGGTTGGGCCTCTCTTGAGTTTGCATTAGGAGAGTCTATTGCATAGAGATGTCCCCACAGATAAATGCCTGTCGCCACCTTTAAAAGATGTTTTATCTCTATTATAATTTCCCAAGACTGTCCAAGGGAATGAATTTCTGCATTTCCATTTGAATTACAATGCACTTTTGAATGTCAGCTGAAGCATACCTAGATTACTCTTTAAAGGAATTCTGGCAGTTTGAAAGGCAGCCTAGGGGTTGGGGTGGGGGAGGAGAAGGGAAAGATGTCGTCAAGTGTCACCTCCTTTTGTCAGGACAGGGGTGGCCAAGGGGCTGATGGGAGCTGGAGAGCTCTCCCGGGCCTTCAGTTTCCTGCGGGAACTTGCTTCAGAGATGCCAGCTAGACATGCAGGGAGTCGATCTCAGAGCTGAGACCTGCACGGGTTCCACTTCCCTGGTAATTTAACCTTCAGGGCAGGTTTCAGTTCCCGTTTGCTTGCCCTTTCATTAGCATTTGATGGAGTTGGCCACTTCCTGCTTGAGGCACCATCTGATGCTTGCTTCCTTGGCACCAGGGGGCTCTTCCTGGCGGTTGCCCACCTTCCTTCCGGCCTGTTCCTTCTCTGTCTCCTTCACAGGCTCACTCTTCTCTGCCAAACGGGTCAGTGTGGTTTTGCAGGACTGCCATTGTCTCCATGGGGACTCACAGCCATGCTGTCTGTTACCATCCCTACACAAATGATTCCCCCTTGGTGGCCTGCCTCTGAGCTTTCCTCTGATGATGTGCTCTCATGCTAGCTCCATGCCTGCCCAGACTCGGCCCCACACAGCCTAGAATGTTTCCAGTGTTCTCATGCAGAGCACCTGTATCTGTTTAGAAGCAGAGCCACGAGCCTAGAAGTCCTCAGCATCTCCCTCTCCCTTGCTCCCACCCATTTCTAAGCCGTAGCAAGTCTTACCAATTTCAATTTCCAGACAGCTTTTAGAATTGCCCACTTCTCTCCACCTCACTGCTGCCACATGGCTGGGCTGGACTCTAGCACTGGCCCCCTGCCTGGCCTCCCTGCATCCACCTGAACCCCATCAGTCCAGCTGCACAGCCCTGAGGACATGGATCTGCCTGGGTTCTCCAAAGAGACAACCATCAGGATAGATGGGTCGGTAGACAGATAGGTAGATAGATAAAAATGTCTTATATATAATATTCACATATACATGATATAGATTCATATGATGTTCATAATACATACAATATACATGAAAGCTATATGTAACTGGTTCTGTATCTCTAGATACATACACATGGGGCTTCCCCAGTGGCTCAGTGGTAAAGAACCTGCTTGCAGTATAGGAGATGTGGGTTCAGTCTCTGGGTAGGGAAGATGCCCTGGCAAGCAATAGTACACACACATATATATCCAGATATATATATATATATATATATATTGCTTCCCAGGTGGCACTAGTGGTAAAGAATCCACCTGCCAACGCAGGAGAGGCAAGAGATGTGGGTTTGATTCATGGGTCGGGAAGATCTCCTGGAGTAGGAAATGATAACCTGCTCCAGTATTCTTGCCGGGGAAATCCCATGGACAGAAAAGCCTAGCGGGCTATAATCCATGGGGCTGCAAAGAATTGGACACAACTGAAGCAGCAGAGCGTGTGCACGCGCACACACACACACACACACACATGCATACACACACACACACACACACACACACAATGTTTATCATGTAAGTCAATTTCTAACAACAAACCTCTTTATATATATATATAATGTTTATATTTTATTATAGTATAAACAATATATACAATACAACTCTTAAGAGATGAGGGTTTCGATCCCTGTGTTGGGAAGATCCCCTGGAGAAGGAAATGGTAACTCACTCCAGTATTTTTGCCTGAGGAATCCCAATGAAAGAGGAGCCTGGTGGTCCACCAGGTCACAGAAGAATTAGATACAGATATCTGCACACCTCAAGGCCCAGTCAAGTCCACACAATAAAATGAAGCATCATGGGATGTTTCTGAAGTGGAGATTCCCATCACGCCTTCCTCGGCTGCAGACTCCTGGGCGCTTCGTCATTGCCCTGAGGCTCATTCCCAAACTCCTCCCCGTGGCCTCAGGACCTTCTCAGATCTGTCGTGTCCCCATCCGCCCCCTTAGCCCCATCCGTCCCCATGCTCTGCCATTGATTCGCACTGAGTCTTCTACTCCTTACCCACCATGTGGGTTGAAGTCTCAGCCTGGCCACGTTCACCCGTGCCAAGGTCTGTGTGCTGGTGGAGGTGGCTGAGTGTCCCTTGCCCCTCCCCTGGCCCCTCAGCCCGTGCAGCTGTGTGTGGGATGGGCCTAGCTCCGGGCTGGGGTTTTTCTTGGAGGTGGTAGGAGGAGGTTCAATATGAGCTGGACACTCTGGGGCCTGCAGTACACCAGAGGAGACGGCCAACTTAGTTCTCCTCAGGATCGTGCAAAAAGATGATACAGGATGTGGTTCATTAAATACAAATAGGCCCAGGAGACTGCCGTTTCCACCAGATGAAATTACCAAAAGAAAAGCATTTGTATCCTGGTACAGATTGAGTCCATCTGGAACGGAACACCCTTGTCTCTTTTCCTAACACTGTGTCCTTCTACCCCGCTGCTTGTGCTCAGTGCGGTGCGTCTCAGAGAGCACTTCCGCGCACTGTACTGCATCTAGTTTACTCCTCCCAAGCAGCCTGTGAGGTCAGGTCCCTATCTGACGCTTGAGGCTCAAATGGGGAAGATGATTTGTGGACGTTTTAGTGGAGGTGACAGAATTCCAGTTAAGCTATTTCAAATCCTGTGATGCTGTGAAAGTGCGGCACTCAATATGCCAGCAAATTTGGAAAACTCAGCAGTGGCCACAGGATTGGAAAAGGTCAGTTTTCATTNGTAAGAGGAGAGTGAAAAAGTTGGCTTAAAGCTCAACATTCAGAAAACTAAGATCCTGGCATCCGGTCCCATCACTTCATGGCAGATAGATGGGGAAACAGTGGAAACAGTGTCAGACTTTATTTTTTGGGGCTCCAAAATCACTGCAGATGGTGATTGCATCCATGAAATTAAAAGACGCTTACTCCTTGAAAGGAAAGTTATGACTAACCTAGACAGCATATTAAAAAGCAGAGACATTACTTTGCCAACAAAGGTCCATCTAGTCAAGGCTATGGTTTTTCCAGTGGTCATGTATGGATGTGAGAGTTGGACTATAAAGAAAGCTGAGCACCAAATAATTGATGCTTTTGAACTGTGGTGCTGGAGAAGACTCTTGAGAGTCCCTTGGACTGCAAGGAGATCTAACCAGTCCATCCTAAAGGAGATCAGTCCTAGGTGTTCATTGGAAGGACTGATATTGAGGCTGAAACTCCAATACTTTGGTGACCTGATGCGGAGAGCTGACTCATTGGAAAAGACCCTGATGCTGGGAAAGATTAAAGGCAGGAGGAGAGGGGATGACAGAGGATGAGACGGCTGGATGGCATCATCGACTCGATGGACATGGGTTTGGGTGGATTCCGGGAGTTGGTGATGGACAGGGAAGCCTGGCGTGCTGCGTTCATGGGGTTGCAAAGAGTCGGACACAACTGAGCGACTGAACTGAACTGAGCCCCAGGGAACTTGGCAGAGCGGGGATTTGAACCCAGACTGCTTTCAGCACGAAAGTGATGAAACTTGCTCATCCAGGTCTCCCAGAGCAGCCTCAGAGGCGCTTCAGATGCTGGCATCAGACCCAGGGCAGCCGTTTGTGACCCTCTCTCTCTCATCCAGAGTTGAAAGAACTGGGGAGAGCTGAGACAGGGAGTTGAGTGCCTGAGCTCCGGCAGGGGTGGAAGTAGTCTTTATTCACCCCTTGCACAACTTGCTTCTCTATCTTAATTCAGGGGCAGTGCTATAAAGTAAAAATCCCAAAAAAGAAAACCTTGGATGCAAACTCCTAGGTGCCTTCTCATTGCCCCGAGGCTCATTTCCAAACTGTCAGGGCAGGGAGAGTCCTTAGCAAGAATCTAACCAGACCTGAGTTCCTCTTTATGTGTCAGTTATGGTCAAATGGTAGTGACTGTCACACTGCAGTGACCGAGATGTCCATCCAGACTGGGCTTGGAGGGAACAAATGCAGCGGTCACTTGGCGGTGTCCCGTGTGAGTGTGGGAATGAGAAATGGCGACTCGTGCGTAAGGTGTTCTCCACTCCCATTGACCATTCTACTGATGGGAAAGTTGAGGTCAGTGTATGTGATCCATTAAAACCTGCAGTTGCAAAAGGGGAAGTTTAATAACCATCTAGAGACATTATTCTGCCTTTCTACACCTGAAAACCTACAGCAAATTCCAAGTCCCCCACATGCCCATAGGTCACAGAGCCATTCATTTGGCGGCAGGCCCATTTTCGTATTTCTGAATGCATGCACACACACAAACGCATGCACAAATACATCACTTCCTGAAGCACTGGAGACTGCCCCCATTGTCCTTCTGGTTAGACAGTGCATTCCGAGATTGACACTCTTGTAAACTACCTACCTTGATTCTATTCAGACTGGCGCCAGCCCACACTTAGTCCCCTTCACAGTTCCAGTCCCAGGAGGGCCTCACAGGGACTCAGGGAGCATGATTTTAGATAGGACCCTTCTCTCACATCAGCCTTGCCCTGAGAATGTGGAGTTTTCCTAGAGATGAGTGTGGGCCTTTTGTTTTCTCTCTGCCTTCAGCTCCTTTATGAGAACAAAAGGGGCTAGAGAAAGCACAGGTATACAGATGGTAGCTTTTGCTTCTCCAGGTCATTATTAGTAGGTCGAACCTCGCACTCTGAGAGCAGCCTCACTCACAGATTCATAGGGTGTCACACCCCATTCACTCACACCATGGGGTGTCGTCTCTCCCTCATCTCATGTGTTCCCTTCATTGCTTGTCACCACCCCCCAACTTTCCACAACAGTGCTCCGATCCCCTAGAAGATACCTGGCCCTGCATGAGGTGCTGAGGTTGCCAAAGTGAATGAGACATGCCCCCTGCTCTCAAGGAGCTCATGGTCAAAAGGGAAAGATTTTCAGTAGGTGAACTGATAATTACAGCCCTCTGGACAAATGCTGCGACAGGGAAGCCTAAGGCATGCGTTGATGTGTGCATTTGTGTGTGTAGGGGGTGGGGGGGGGCAGGGGCAGGCAGGCGTAGAGGAGGCAAAGTAGGGAAATGGACCTCTAACCACCTGGGATGGGCTGGCAAGTTTCCCACGCTAAGCCCAGCCCTCGGGATGTTAGGGCATGTGCCGTCTAGGGAGGTGAAGAGAGGTAGCCTGGGCAAGATGCAATGCAGGCTGTGTAGAGCAGCCTACCAGAGTCTGGCCAAAGCAGGTGGGAGCAAGAGTACCCGAGTCAGCTCAGGCGCTCCTGACAGATGCCCTTGGCTTCTTTGCTAGAACTTCAGATGTCTTTGCGCTTCTGCTCCCAGGTAGGTGGAGAAACTGCCACTCGCTGTGTCCACAGCAGAAAATTCTCACCAGTAGGAGAGGCTGAACTTCCTAGGAATGCCTGAAAATAAGTAAAAATAAGGGGCCCATTTGGGAGGTGCCAGGGGAATTGTTGGAAATGCATCTGGACCTTTCAGGGCTGTTATGAAGATGACAAGAGAATCATGTGGTTAATTGGTTCCATAGTAGGAAATCAACCAGAAATCAATCATCCTTGCCCCCTCCCTACCAGAGGTGTACCTTTCAGCAAATAACAGCATACAAATCAGGTGGTGTGCGAGTCACCTCTTGAGTTTGCAGATGTGACTTAGGGTTTCCTGAGCCTCAGTCCCTTTATCTTTAAAATGGGCCTAATTGTGCTCACCTCACAGTACTTGTTTTGAGAACTGAATGAATTAGTGTTCAGAAGGTGATTATCTCTATACTCTACATGTAAGAAATGCTCAGGAAATGCTTGCTAGGGTTATTATCATTTGTTACTGTGAGACACAATCAAATTAGTGATGATGCTTATTACAATTAGTTTTCGAAAACAAAAAGCCTAATGATAAGAATTCTGTCCACTTCTGAGATCAGCAGCCTAATATGTAAGCCCTTGTTCTGCCAGACCTTGTAAACCCATGGCTGTCCGTCTCTGGCTGATTTGCCAGCTTGTGAATTTGAGCCCTGGCTGAGCCTGGAGGTGGGAATAGAAGGCAGGGTCATCAGAAAGCACAGCCTGGAGTGTGCAGTGGAGCACAGTGCTTGCACCACCGAACGCCAAGCTTATGGTCGTTGAGGCTGTGTAGTTGTGTGTGTGTGTGTGTGTGTTGGGGGAGGGATAACAGAGGAGTGGGCAGCAGTGACTGATTTTCTGCTCCTACAGCGAACCATTTAATCATATGCTCTCACATCATCTTTGTAACATCCCTGTGTTAGTTGCTCAGTTGTGTCCGACTCTTTGCGACCCCATGGGCTGTAGCCCACCAGGCTCCTCTGTCCATGGGATTCTCCAGGCAAGAATACTGGAATGGGTATCCATGCCCTCCTCCTCTTCCTGACCCAGGGATCAAACCCAGGTCTCCCACACTGCAGGCAGATTCTTTACCATCTGAGCCACCAGGGACCCCAAAACATCCCTCTGAGGTCCAGATTGTTATCCCATCCTCTAAATGGGAAAATTCATATGCTCAAGATCACATGGCTTGGTCCTGGGCCGTTTTCTATCCCAGGACTGTCTGACTGCAGAATCCACATGTCCTCCTGCCCCGCTGTAACAACAGAATTCAAGTACTGAGAACCACGACAGGGCAGGGGACTCAGTGGCACTTCACAGTCTCATTTAATCCTCAACACAATCCTCCAGAGCTGGCATCTTTATGCCTGGGAAACTCAGAGTGGGTAAGATATATAGTCCAAAGGCACGTAGCTGGTCAAAGGTGATCCTTCCTGCCTTCTCTTCCTTCCATCTGTCCTTGCTCCAGTTCTCTCCCCACTTACTTTTGACTGTTATTTAACCACAGTAGGCGTTCCCACAAGACGGTTCTCTCCGAGAGGCATTTCACTTCTCACAAAGTAATTAGAAGCACTTGGTCAGGAGGAAAGAGGAAAGAGACAGACAGGCCAGCGTGATTCCAGGCTGCATGATGCTGGCTCACAGGTTCCAGACCCTTGTTTACTAGCAACACCTTGGCTCTGGATAAGGGTGAAGGCTTTGAGGCAGGCCTTAGAGATGGCTTGGACCTTTGATCCATTGGATCGGAGCTGGCCTTGGCTGTCTCATCTGACACACCGGCTGTAGGCCCCAGGAGTCCCTCCTTAGGGTCCCTGGGATCTGCGTTTCTGTCTCTTCCTATTCCACAGGTGTCCAAGGAAATGGGAGACTCCTTTGGGAGCTCTTGGCTCAAGAAGTCCTTAAGGTCTGGGGCCCCAGTAACACCGGCATTTGCAACTGGAAATATCCTTAATTTAATAACTCTATTATTGATGAAATGGAGTCCCAGAGAGAGTAAGCAACTTGCTCAAACAGAATTATACATTATTGACAGAATTAGGATTTGAACTGGCTCCCTCTTCTCCCTTCCTCATCCAGGAAAGTGTGTTGAGAGGCAATTCAAGGGACCCTGTGTCCAAAGGTACATCCTTTTTTGTTTGTAATAGCTTTATTTATTTACTGAGATATCATTTATATAAGCACACAATCGAAAGTGTCTGTTTGAGCCCTGATTTTGCATCAAGACAAAGTTTGGATTGAATTTCCAGAAGAGAACACAGCTTTTAATTATTTTATAGTTGGGAAGATTCTCTATGGAAAATGAAATCTCAGGGAACCACTCCACCCAATTTTCAACCACATCCCATTTTTCTGTTGCAACAGTCAGTGATTTAGTGAGGCAGCTGGTGGGAGGAGCAGGAGGTGGCATAACCAGCTGGTGCTAAATGTGACCCAAAATGTTCACAGATACCAACATATGAGCTAAGCTGACCCCCCGGCCCCCTGCCCTGGTTTTATCCAGCAACAGCTTTAGTGCCTGCTTTGTTTTGGGAACCGTACGAGATGCTGCGGATGCAGTGGTAAATTAAAACTCATTCTGCCTCCACAGAGCTCAGTCTAGCCTTAGAGAGAGATAGGTAACAAGGAAATTATCATGCAAAGCTACAAGGCAGAAACACAGAAGGTGGTGTGGACACCTGACTCAACTGTGCAGTGGGTCCGGAAGGGAGCCCAGAAGACCTGGAGGAGGCAAGATTTAAGGGACACGAGAGGGTAGGGGGAGGGAAAGTGTTTCAGGCAGCATAAAAGCAAGCACTACAAAGGCCTAGGGAGGGATGGAAGCAGTGATGAGATAAACCTAGAAAGATAAATAGCTGGGAACAAAATCCCACTGGATATACAGCTGTGTTAGGATTTTTTTTTTTTTCCTTTTACCAGGATCACTTTAAAGTCATTTAAAGCTTTTATGTATCATTGTTAGCACCTACATTTTAAATCTGACTCTGGCTGGTGTGAGATTGGGCTTGACTTAGGATTGGAGGAAGTCTAGTTAATGGGGTGCTAGACTAAAGAAGGCTTTGCAGGTGGCTTCGTGGTAAAGAATCTGCCTACCAGTGCAGATGTGGGTTAGATTCCTGGATCAGGAAGACCCCTTGAAAAAGGAAACAGTAACCCACTCCAGTGTTCTTACTTGGTGAATTCCATGGACAGGGAGCCTGGCAGGCTACAGTCCACGTGTCACAAGGAGTTGGACACGCCTTAACAAGTGGGCATGCAGGCAGATCGGTTAGGAAGCTATAACAGTGTTTCAGGAGGAAACTAATAGGAGCTGAACATGTCCATAGTCATGAGAAAGAAGAATAAAGGGATGTGAAAAATATTAAGCTGCTAGTGTGATGAGAACATTATGATTGAATACTGGGAGGTAGGAGGTGAGAGGTGAGGGAGGTGATTAGAAATGGTGCCAATTTCAGGCCTACGTGCTTTTGTCAATGCCCATGTTCCTTAAATGGAACAGAAGCAGAAGAGCTGGTACTGGAGAGCTGAGTTCAGTCTTAAATATGCTGAGTCCATGTTTTCTAAGGAATATCTTCACTGAACACACCAGCCTACAGCTGGCATGCCAACTGGCCAGATAAAGTGAACACCTGGAGACATGTATCCGTCTGGTGATCAAAAGGAAGGTAAGGTCTGAAAAATGCAGGTTTGAGATCCAGTTGCATAGATGAAGTCACAGGGAAAAGAAGAAAAACAACAGCATCTCCCAGCATAAAAGCATTTCTTCCCTGGTGGCTCAGAAGGTGAAGAGTCTGCCTACAGTGCAGGAGGCCTGGGTTCAATCCCCTGGCTTGGGAAGATCCCTGGAGGAGGGCATGGCAACCCACTCCAGTATTCTTGCCTGGAGAACCCCCGTGGTCAGAGGAGCCTGGTGGGCTACAGTCCGTGGGGTCACAAAGAGTCGGACATGACTGAGCGACTAAGCAGTAAGCGCAGCGTTAAAAATAGAGTTCCTCTTTTGAAGCTTGTTTCTTCAGGGAGCTCTCTTCCCTCGACCACACCCAGTATTGTTTCTGATGTTTTATTTAGAGAGGCTGTATCTCATTCAGAGAGGCTGTCCAGGCTGCCAATTATAGGCTAGCTTTCATGGTGTAAAATGTATGGGACATTAGGAATAGTCCTGGTATATACTATGTACCAGTGTGAATTGATATCCCCGTTCCACTGAGGGAAACAGGTATCTGTGGCAGTGTCCACTGGAGCAGAAGAGAAGAATGCACACTGTGAGTGTTTCCTTTGTCATTTGCATCTTTCATTTAGGTAACAATTAGCCTTTACGGACGGTCCAGGGTATACGTGCCATCTGTGTGTGCACCATACATTTCTTCCAAGGTATCAGTCAATGCAAGTTTTAATCTCCTAGATCCAGCCCCCAGAATCATGGATCGGGTGAGGTGGCACGCATGCCCACTCCCTCTTCACTCTTTGAGTGTAGTATTTTTAACTTTATTTCTAACATTTTTACAGAATCACTATATTTGTCAAACAAGTTTCAGATCCTTGGGTCTGAGAGATTTAGAGAGTCATTGTTATTTTTAAGTGTAAATATTACTTGTCATTTCACAAAGCACCTAGTTTTATTCATGCTGTTGCTCAGAAATTAAACTGATACAAATTTTAAATTTATCACGTTATGAAGTTGTTTTCATATTTGGCTCTAAACATTTGTTGTCACTCGGAAGTAGGGGGATGGACTCCCAGTCAGTATTTGGTTCAGATGATGAAATGGATGGTGCTACGCACACATACCAAGAGAACTTTAAAAGATTTGTCATTCGTGTAATGGAGCTTTCTGGGGGAAAGCAGAGGCAGCTCTGAAGCAGGTACAAAAATGGCTTGAGAGAGCAAGTGAAAAAGACTGGCTTGCTTTTATATGATAGCAAGGGATGTTGAGTGGGTCCCATGTGCTGGCTGATGCTTGCATGGTTTCAATATCCCAATGACTTCCCAGGGTGCACCAGTGGTAAAGAACCTGCCTGCCATAGAAGAGACATAGGAGATGTGGGTTCAACCCCTGGGTCAGGAAGCTCCCCTGGAGAAGGGAATGGCAGCCCACTCTAGTATTCTTGCCTGGAGAATCCCATGGACAGAGGAGCCTGGCGGTCTACAGTCTAGAGGGCCGCAGAGTTGGACACGACTGAAACGACTGAGCACACAGCACTGGCACCAATGATGGGAGAGTTTAGGCTTGATGAGAGGCTGGGGGGGGGGGACAAAGAGTAGAGGGGCTCTAAAGCTGTCAGAGGTCAGATTTTTTATTACACTTCACCATGGATGTCTGATAACTGAAATGGGCCATGTTTCATTTAATTGAACTTGAGTGTGTTAAGTTCTGTGTATTAAATCTACTACTGAGGGCAAGAATCCCTTAGAAGAAGTGGAGTAGCCCTCATAGTCAACAAAAGAGTATGAAATGAAATACTTGGATGCAGTCTCAAAAATGACAGAATGATCTCTGTTCATCTCCAAGGCAAACCATTCAATATCACAGTAATCCGAGTCTATGCCCCAACCACTAACGCTGAAGAAGCTGAAGCTGAACGGTTCTATGCAGACCCACAAGGCCTTCTAGAACTAACACCCAAAAAGATGTGCTTTTCATTATAGGGGACTGGAATGCAAAAGTAGGAGGTCAAGAAATACCTGGAGTAACAGGCAAATTTGGCCTTGGAGTACAAAATGAAGCAGGGCAAAGACTAACAGAGTTTTGCCAAGAGAACACACTGGTCATAGCAAACACCCTCTTCCTACAACACAAGAGAAGACTCTACACATGGACATCACCAGATGGTCAATCAATACCAAAGTCAGATTGATTATATTATTTGCAGCCAAAGATGGAGAAGTTCTATACAGTCAGGAAAAATAAGACCAGGAGCTGACTGTGGCTCAGATCATGAACTCCTTATTGCCAAATTCAGACTTAAATTGAAGAAAGGGGGGAAAACCACTAGGCCATCCAGGTATGACCTAAATCGAATCCGTTATGATTATACAGTGGAAGTGAGAAACAGATTGATGGAATTAGATCTGATAGATAGAGTGCCTGAAGAACTATGGATGCAGGTTCATGATATTGTACAGGAGACAGTGATCATGACCATCCCCAAGAAAAAGAAATGCAAAAAGGCAAAATGGTTGTGTGAGGAGGCCTTACAAATAGTTGAGAAAAGAAGAGAGGTGAAAAGCAAAGGAGAAAAGATATACCCATTTGAATGCAGAGTTCCAAAGAATAGCAAGGAGACATAAGAAAGCCTTCCTCAGTGATTAATGCAAAGAAATAGAGGAAAACAACAGAATGGGAAAGACTAGAGATCTTTTCAAGAAAATAAGAGATATCAAGGAAACATTTCATGCAAAGATGGGCACAATAAAGGACAGAAATGGTATGGACCTAACAGAAGCAGAAGATATTAAGAAGAGGTGACAAGAATACACAGAAGACCTATACAAAAAGACCTTCATGACCCAGATAACCATGATGGTGTGATCACTCATCCAGAGCCATACATCCTGGAATGTGAAGTCAAGTGGGCCTTAGGAGACATCACTATGCACAAAGCTACTGGAAGTGATGGAATTCCAGTTGAATTATTTCAAATCCTAAAAGATGATGCTGTGAAAGTGCGGTACTCAATATGCCAGCAAATTTGGAGAACTCAGCAGTGGCCACAGGACTGGAAAAGGTCAGTTTTCATTCCAATGCCAAAGAAAGGCAATCCAAAGAACAGTTAGACTACCACACAATTGCACTCATCTCACATGCTAGTAAAGTAATGCTCAAAATTCTCCAAGCCAGGCTTCAACAGTATGTGAACCATGAACTTCCAGATGTTCAAGCTGGATTTAGAAAAGGCAGAGGAACCAAGATCAAATTGCCAACATCTGCTGGATCATCGAAAAAGTGAAAAAGTTCCAGAAAAACATCTACTTTTGCTTTATTGACTATGCCAAAGCCTTTGACTGTGTGGATTACCACAAACTGTGGAAAATTCTGAGAGATGGGAATACCAGACCACCTGACCTGCCTCTTGAGAAACCTATATGCAGGTCAGGAAGCAACAGTTAGAACTCAACATGGAACAACAGACTGGTTCCAAATAGGAAAAGGAGTATGTCAAGGCTGTATATTGTCACCCTGCTTATTTAACTTATATGCAGAGTACATCACAAGAAACGCTGCGCTGTAAGAAGCACAAGCTGGAATCGAGATTGCCGGGAGAAATATCAATAACCTCAGATATGCAGATGACACCACCCTTATGGCAGAAAGCAAAGAAGAACGAAAGAGCCTGTTGATGAAAATGAAAGAGGAGAGTGAGAAAGTTGGCTTAAAGCTCAACCTTCAGAAAACTAAGATCATGGCATCTGGTCCTATCACCAGATGGAAACGATGGAAACAGTGACAGACTTTATTTTTGGTGAGCTCCAAAATCACTGCAGATGGTGACTGCAGCCATGAAATTAAAAGATGCTTGCTCCTTGAAAGAAAAGCTATGACCAACCTAGACAGCATATTAAAAAGCAGAGACATTACTTTGCTGACAAAGGTCCGTCTAGTCAAAGCTTTGTTTTTTCCAATGGTCATGTATAGATTTGTGGGCTGAACCATAAAGAAAGCTGACTGCCAAAGAACTGATGCTTTTGAACTGTGGTGTTGGAGAAGACTTTTGAGAGTCTCTTGGACAGCAAGGAGATCCAACCAGTCAATCCTAAAGGAAATCAATCCTGAATATTCATTGGAAGGACTGATGCTGAAGCTGAAGCTCCAACACTTTGGTCACCTAATGTGAAGAACAGACTCATTTGAAAAGACCTTGATGCTGGGAAAGACTGAAGGTAGGAGGAAAAGGGGACGACAGAGGATGAGATGGTTGGATGATATCACCGACTCAATGGACATGAGTTTGTGTAAGCTCTGGGAGTTGGTGATGGACAGGGAAGCCTGGCATGGTGCAGTCCATGGGGTCGCAAAGAGTCGGACATGACTGAGTGACTAAACTGAACTGAACTGATGGCACTCTATGAGACCTGCAGTCTGAGAGTGGCGAGGGAAATGCAAGTTCCATTAAATGCCTTGTGCGAGAGCCTGACATCATATAATTTAAGAAATGAAATGAGCTTTTTGGTCAGTCTCAATAACGTCTGGAACTCTGAAGGGGAGAAAGTGTTTTAGTGAGGCCCCTTATTGTGGATTTACTATGTGTAGAGACATATGTGATCTTGATTTATAAGTTGGGTATCTATGAGACAAGAGATTCTCAGGATTCTTTACCCCAAAGAGGCAATCTTGGATAGGGAACTGGTGCTGCCGTTGGCTAGACCAGATGAGCAGATCATTGACGATCGCCCAAGAGTTGTAGAAATGGCAGATGGGGCTGCCTGTTGACCTGGGCGGCTGGTGCAAAGGAGACTGCATGAAGTTTGGTCAGTTGTACAGACTCTTGGGTTCGGTCTCATTATCAGGAACATCTCAGTGAAGAACTAAAAAGCAAAAACTCCATATCGTATGATGGTGGTGGTGCCGCCAACTTGAAAGTATGTAAAGTCCCTTTGCTGGTCATTCAGTTGACCCCGGGGGACTCGCCAGATGATCTAGGTGTCTAGGAAAGGGGGTTTGCTAATTTCTCTGGCACCATGACATCTGACAAAGGACTAAGGATGGGGGCATCCCACCTACAAATGTGATATACAGGAGGTTTGGCTCTACACTGAGCTTTCAAGGAACTATTTCCATGATCTAAGGCAGTGGGAAGCTGAGTAGAGAGAGTCACACAGCCTCTGTGTCTAAGAGAGCCCAGTATGTTGCCCTGTAATGGCATAAGCATGGAGATGAGGAGGGCTGTTTCTTGTACCAGAAGTCTAGGGGCAAATTATGGTTATGTATGGTCCAGAGACTCCAGGAGGCATGAGAGGACACTGCTGAAGCCTTTATAGTGAAGTCTCTAGGAGTCACCAATGGCGTGCCTGCTGTATTGCAATTTGGGCAGATAATAGAGCCTTTTGTTATGTAAGATCCCAATCAAGGTAGGCCAATGTGTGAGTAATAGTATAAATGGGCTTAAGTAAAGTTTCTAAATGAGAAATACATTGTCTCCAAAACCCAAAAGGCTAAAAAGAGTAAGACTTTATTTTAACATTATAAAGGCTGATTTTGACAGTGTCAGGAATGGAATGGTCATCAGCTGAACAATTTTCAGGAATTTAACCAAAGTGGCAGGACCTTGTACAATGCATAAGACAATGACCCAGCCCTGTTTGTGAGTTATTTTGTGAATGTTTGCTTGTCTTCAATGAGTGTGTCAAATTAATGTCTTTGGAAGAGGGCGTGAGTGGTATGATGTCATTACTGTGCTCCTGAAGAAAGCTGAATGCATGACGTCTTGTCTATAGAGATTTTGTGTGATGGCCTGGCTTGTTGAGATACCTCAGTGTAGCTGGATAAAGGGAGATTGTGTCCCTTTGAAGCCAAAGGCAAACTGTGTGTGAAAGGCTGTTGAAACAGGCCTTGAACATGACAGAAATAGGCACTAAAGATGACATCTGGGCTTCCCAGGACAAAGGAGCCTGGCAGGTCCATGGGGTCACAAAAAGTCGGACATGACTGAAGCGACTTAGTACGCATGTCCCCAGCAGAAGTGTCTTTAGTTGACTCCTTGTCTCTCATGGACCTCCCTTGGGGCTTTCCCAGTGGCTCAGTGGTAAAGAACCCGCCTGCCAATGCAGGAGACATAAGAGATGTGTGTTCAACCCCTAGGTTGGGAAGATCCCCTGGAGACAAGAATGGCTACCCACTCCAGTATTCTTGCCTGGAGAATCCCATGGACAGAGCAGCATGGCAGGCTACAGTCCGTGGGGTGGCAGAGTCAGACATGACTGAGCGAATAATGCTTTCACATGACAGATTAGCCAAGTCTATGGCTGCAGAGTATTTACCAGTTATTGATTGGATGGAATTTATAATTTCAGTAATTGATATGGAAGACTTAATGGGTGGGGTGTCAGCATTAAGGTTGCAGTAATCCATTGTGAGGTTTTATTCAGTCTTTCCAGGTTTAAGAACAGGGTAAATTGGGCTTTAAAATAATGAAGCAGTGGGGATAATCAATCTTTTTCTAAATAGGTCTTAAAGATGACTTTTAAACCTCAAAGGCTCTGTTTAAACTGGGCCATCTTAACTATTTTAACTAATGGGAGGGGACAGGGTCCATGTGCTCCTATTTTGGTAAGCCAATTCTAAGTGCTAAAACTTAATTCGATTTTAATTTATTACTCATTGGGTCATAGCATCCATACTCAGTATGGAATATTTCAGGGTAATGAGTGTTAAGGCTATGGGGAATCTAGGCAGGGCATTAGTTCTGATGATTAAGGTGAGGTATACCTGTTTGTCTTCCTTACATATCCTGAAATGTCCTCAGTAACTCCCATAAGGTTTGGGGGGGGGGGTACCTTGTTTAAATTTAGGGGAATCCCCACATGTAAATCTAATTTGATCCCTAGTATTGGTTAAAGTCATGAAAGTTTGATAATTGGTGCATTTCAGCAGAAGTTAAAAGCTAATTCAGAGCTTAGGTTGTCAAGGTGCAAAAACCAATTAGCAGAAAACCAATTTTTTGTATGAATTCTTTTAGTAAATTTTGAGTTTCTAGTTGGGTCACTTTGTGACCTCTGTTTCAGTTTGTTGTATACAGTTTTGTATAGTAACCATCAAAAGAAAAAAATCAAATAAATACAGGAGGAGGAAATAAACAACAAACTGAAACAGAGGTCACAAAGTGACCCAACTGGAAACTCAAAATTTACTAAAAGCAGCAGCAGCAGCAGCGTACAGGTTTGTGGTGAGGGACTGGGGGACGTCTTCACTACCCTACTCGTATTTATAAGTTTCTTCCTCCAGAGTAGCAAATCTGTATTATCAAGTCTAAGGTCTTCCTCATGGCAATGGCTTCTTTATAGGGTTTAAGGACTCAAGGCTTAAGCTGAATTTAAATTAACCCACTGGCTATGTCACGGGGAGGCCTTAGATGATTTTCTCTATAGCGCTGAAGATTGGGATCTCTCGTTTTGACCAACAGTGACATAGTAGCAGCAGAGACGTTTTGCAGAGTCCGCGTGAGCCATCTGCTTTTAGAGTGTGGTCCGCCGCGTTCCACGCGGTGGCTGCTCTTCCTGCCTGGGGAGCACCACCAGTAGGCCCACGAGCTGCACACGGCATCCGTGTTTCCCTAGCTCTTCATGGAATGGAGGCAGTGCTTGGTTGAGACAGCCAACCAATAGTCACAGGCAAGAGTCGTTCCCCTGATGTCACAGGTTATGCTGGAATCCAGATGCATGATTCTGAGACACAGACAGATGGGGGCCAGGACACATGACCCAGGACCACTCTGCTCCCTAAGAACCGATTATCACATCTCCCAGTTCAGTTCAGTTAAACTGATAAGAGAGGTGTGGTAGGGCTCAGCAAAGGCACCACCAGCAGCACAGCTCAAAGTACACGGCTGCCGGCAAGCAGGGCCTCAGAAAACAGGCGAGCCAGTTAGCGAGCCAAAGCAAGAGAACAAAGGACCAGGATGGTGGCTGTAGCCTAAACACTGCTCATTATGCCAGAGGTTATGGTTATCCCGCAGAGGGGGACCCACCCAAAACTTGGTTCAGATGTTGAAATGGATGATGCTATCCACCCACCAAGTGGATATGAAAAGGCTGCTAAGTCACGGAATGAGGGTTTATGGGAAGAGCAATGTGGCCTCCTTAGTAGGTTCAGAAATGGCTTGAGAGCAGGAAAAGGAGGCCACCATGGTTTTTATGGTGACTTGGAGATGGGGCTGCACAGAGGATTCTCTCGCAGGGGCCAGGACTTGTGTGGTTGGGACCGCCCACTGGCACCGCAGGCGGAAGTGCTTGAGCTGTCTTAGCCGCATGTCCGGATATAGGGCAGAAGGGGAAAAGAGTATGGTAGGTTTGGAAAGCTGTCAGCCTCAAGTATCCAAAAGGAACTCAGATTCTAGTACAAAGTTTTATCAAGATTCCAAAACTTATTTGTCTTAGGTTTTTGAGGGGGCTTCCCAGGTGGCGCAGTGCCACTGCAGGAGACAAAAGACGGGGGTTTGATCCCTGAGTCAGGAAGACCCCCTGGAGAAGGAAATGGCAACCTGCTTGAGTATTCTTGCCTGGAAAATTCCACGGACAGAGGAGCCTGGCAGGCTACAGTGAATGAGGTCGCAAAGCGTCGGATACGACTGAGCACACACTCACACAGTTAGATATTATTTCAGGATTTTAGAAAGGCAGAAAATTCAATTTCTGAGACAGTTTCATTGAGGGATTCCCAATAAGGAGAGATAGTAGAATCTGGGGGTCGGGGATAGGGACTGGTGCATTTTCAAACCACCCCTTCTTCCACCCTGGCCTCCTTAGGTCTCTGAGGAGATTCTCATTCATATGCTGCCGCCTCTGTAAGAATGAAGCCCCCTTGAGCCATGGGTACTGATAGGAATAAATGATATGGCTTTGGGCAGGAAAAAAAATGAACACAACCACTTGCATTATTACTTGAAAGGTCGTAGACAAATGGATCACTTTCAACCTCTGAATTGCTTTAATGTCCCCTCACTCCTGTGATGGGAGCCTCGTGCTGGTCCCAACTTCGCACTTGTCCCTGGAAAGCTGTGCCTGTGTTCCTGATATTCCCTCTTCTTGCAAGGCCCTTCAGCAAGCAGATCCTCTCAACTAGAAGCAGACTTTTCATTTCTAGCTCGCACCATTGATCTTATTCTGTATATTTGTATTATTATTATTATTTTTTTACATTCCATATCTCTCCAGCCAGACTACAAGCTACCTGACTGCATGCAGGGCTCATGACTGGTTCATCTGTGCATTCAGTACTCAAATAACTACTGCAATGAGCAAAACAGTAGATGTTGTGTGTGTCTAACGAGTAAGTGAATGAATAAATGAAAGAACTAAATCTAAATATTAATATTCTGTGAAAATACGCAGTGGCATTATAGTTATAGCCAGGTAAACTGAGTAAATCACCTAAAGAAAATCCTGGTTTTATTTTTGTAGGAAAGATATGCATTTGACTTACAGTCATCGAACTCTTATTCACTCCAGATTTCAGTAAGTTACTAAATAATTTTGCTTTGAGGGAAATAAATGTTTACCTCACCGGTTCCTATGATTCCGCTGTCACAAAAATGTGGGTAACCTTTTCATACATTTAATTTACTATATGATATTTTCCACTATTTAAAGTTTACAAAATGAAACTCTTGTAAGCAGAAAGTCTGCTAAGTGTTTTACATCTATCATCTCGTCATAACAATGCAGTAAACAGTATCATTTTATTATTTATGAAGAAACTGAAGCTGAGAGGCTAAATGACTCCATGGTCAGAGAACTAACATGTGAGGGAAATAAGAATGAACTCAGCCCTCGCATGCTTACAAAGCCCAAGTTTTAACTGCAATATATTACCCCACCTAACAATGAGATTTATGGCTTATTTTGATTTTTGTAATTATTCGAGGTAATGAATATTGACCTGGAAGAAAAATGCCTTTACACTAGCCATGTAGAGGGATAGGTAGACGTGCTTGTTTCCTCCAAGAGTCAAGATGCCACCCTCCTGACTTTAATCAAATCATTAGCCGCTAGCTTTTATGTGCAGCTTTCTTAGTGGGATGCATTGCTGTCAAAGTTTTGCCTCTGCCCCTGCAGCAATACCACCTTTCTTCCAATAGGCTTTTTAATTAAGAAACTGAGCAGTGCGGTCGAATCACCAGAGCAGGTCTGAAATCTCCCCCAGTGTTAACTTGAAAAATCTGCATCAGTTCACCATGGGAGGTGGGAGGTTGGGGGAGGAGGTCTTTGCCCCCTACAATGGAAGTCACATTTCCTGAGCACCTCCCATTTTCCGAATTAGAAGCTTTTATACATTCTGTCCCATTAGTATATTTTAATTCTCAAAACAGCCCTTTAAAACATAACTTGTCATCTCCTTCTACAAGATGAGAAAACAGTGGCTCAGCGGAGTGGCAACAGTTAACAAGAGACCCAGGGTCACGGCAATGGGGGTAAACAACTGAGCCTCAGTTGGGCGGATTACACAGTACAGGTTCTTTCTACTCTAATGTAAACACGATAAAATTACACAAAAGAATTACACAAAAACATTGGTGTTGGTGGGGGGCGGAACTCAACCACAATTCTAAATTAAAATCATAGAACTCGAAGAGACTTTAGTGACGATCGAGTCCAGTTTTCTCTTTATAAGGAGAGGCAAGCTGATGCAGAGTATGGTGCTCCTCTGAGGCCACATAGCTAGTTCAGGGGCAGAGCTGTGATTCAGATCCAGACCAAGGCCAGTGACTTTCCCACTAGAATGCATTGCTGATCCCCGAACTTCTTAACTTCAGACTTAGGGTACCATGAATATTCATGATATTGACAAGATATAGCCAAAGTTCTGGAATGTGAAGTACTTTGCTAAACAGCCTCCTTGCTCACTACTGCCCTGCTTGTAACATTCATGCAGGCATCTGCTATTTCTTATCTGTAATTTGTTTTGTGATCCCTTGAGAAGCTGCTTGTCTTGAGTGCAGATCAGCAGCCTAGTCAGGTACAGGGTAGAGCCCTTCGAAATGCTACTAGGCTCTGCCTTGCATTTCCCTCCTATGGAGCTGGTAAGGCTTCACTTTTAAGAGGCCATTAATTAGTATGAGATTAAAGAGTACAACTACTTAAGCATTACTTGCCTTACCCACAGGAACACTAAGACTCCAGGCAAGTTTATCCTGCTGATTGGAATAATGGAGTAGCCCTCTGTGGACTATCTCAGGCTGGAGAGTACGTTGGGGTTGACTTTCACCATCATTCAGATAGTGCCTATCCCTGGCCTTTGAGGAAGACCAGGGCAATGGAATTCAATTCCAAATGCTTCAGAAAGACTGTAAAATAGAAGTTATAATATTACTTTTTATTTTCTTTTCATTTCTGAACATTTGGCATAGTGCCAGACTCACAGTAGGTATTCAGATATAGAAGGAATCATCGTTCCAAAACCTTAAATTCTATATAATTACTCAGAATGATGGGGTTTCCCAGGTGGCACAGGGGTTAAAGAATCCGCCTGCCAATGCAAGAGGAGCGTGTTCGGTCCCTGGGTTGGGAAGCTCCCCTGGAGAAGGAAATGGCAACCCACTCCAGTATTCTTGCCTGGAGAATCCCATGGACAGAGGAGCCTGGCTGGCTACAGCCCATGCGGTTGCAAAGAGTCGGACACAACTGAGTGACATTCACAAACAGCACATTCACAATAAAGGAAAGCAGGGACTTATTGAACCTGTAAGTCATTTGTCTTTAGTTTTTTCTTTTTTTTTTTAAACATATCTTACTCTCAGATAAACTCCTTTGCATCTTTCATCCAATGTAAGAGTGTTATGTTAGGAAGACTCAGGTTATGGGAGGGCCTACTGCCACATTGGAGAAGGCAATGGCACCCCACTCCAGTACTCTTGGCTGGAAAATCCCATGGACGGAGGAGCCTGGAAGGCTGCAGTCCATGGGGTCGCTGAGGGTCAGACATGACTGAGTGACTTCACTTTCACTTTTCACTTTCATGTACTGGAGAAGGAAATGGCAACCCACTCCTAGTGTTCTTGCCTGGAGAATCCCAGGGATGGGGGAGCCTGGTGGGCTGCCGTCTATGGGGTCGACGACTGAAGCGACTTAGCAGCAAACAGCACTGTCACATTAAGTCATGTAAATAACAGCCAGTTAAATAACTGAGGACATACTGTGTGTTAAGCATCATGCTACATGTTCTTAGCTAGAGATTAAAGCTGACCCTCAGTAAAGCTTAGATATATGGGTAAACAATTGCAACACAGTGATTTATGCAGTGACAGAAACATGAAGTAGGTAGAACGGTAGTAGAAAGGAGCAGGTGACCAGATTTATTTGGAGACTTAGGGCTAGAGGGGAGAAATGCCTGAGAAGGGTTTTGGTTGGGAAATAGGAAGCTGTAACAACAGGAAAGAGGGGAGGTGTTATTTGAAGTGGTCGAACAACCTAAACCCACTCTTGAGACAACTCGGCTGATTGAGTATGCCAAGAACGGTAGCAGGTATTTTAACATTTATTATTTTACATCTTACACCCATCACAGAGGCAAAGATCAATCCGTTTCTGTAAGAGGAAGGGTTAAGTGACTTGCCCATGGCCACATGGCCAATAACATGAACTGGAAGATAAGCGATGCTGTGATCAGTGGTTTTCAGATCATGTTCTGTAGAGTCGCAAGAGTTTAGCAATTGTACCCGGGAGTTTAGGCAAGGGCTTGTTCTTCTGGCCCATAAGCCTGCTTCTGTCAGAATAGCTGCTTTTCAGTCTGTTTTACATGACAGACTTGCATGTGAGGCTTTATCTGAATAAAGCAGTCACTGCCCTTATTCAGATAACAACAACACACACACACACACACACACACACACACAAGTGACTGTAATTGAGTAAACTAGAGTCTTGGGGCTATACTCTGCAATTTAGTCAACATGGTAGATAACTGAAAATTGACTGTCCCAAGCACAGCCTAAAGTATCACAGCAAAGGAACAAAAGCATTCATATTTACTTCTCTTCTGAACCAGCAGATAGCCTGCTCCATTTGAAGGCCAAGGCAGGAGTGTGGTTCAGAGATGGGGTTCACCTAAATGCTGAAGGCGACAGCGACGGCGCTTCCTCCCAGAAGCGTAGGCAGCAGGAGGATTCCTGGCATTGTTTTGTCAAGCCAGCCAGCGATGTCATATCCACTTCTCTGTCGCAAACCTTTTGCCAAAGTCCTCGGCCACTGTTACTGCCTCAGCAAGTCCCCGTGGACAGCAAAGACAGACCTGTCTTTTATCTGTGGGGTGACAGGTGCCCCCACAGATAAAGTGGCTGTAATAACTGGTGGAGCCATCTGTGATGCACTTTTAATTGGATCGATTTCTTCTCAATTATATAATCTTTAGAAATCAGATGCACGTTCATAATCAGAGCACGGGGCTTTCTCCAGGTGTAAAGCACAAGACAAACTAGTCCAACATCACTTTAATTAGCTCCTTTCCTATCCCTTGGCAGCTATCACAACAGAAGCCAAAAAAGCAATGCCACTATCACTTTTATTTTTTTAGTAGCTTGGCTTAGCAGATTTTGCCTCTGTTCAAGCAAAGTGTGTTCTTTGACTTGTCATTAGCCCTGCACCCAGAGTGCACCTTATATTGCCTGGTAAACACGAGGGCCTGAGGAACCTTGTCACAAAGTCCCTCACACACCTCTGGTCTTCCTAAAAGCACAGGTTTCTTTTCTGAATTTTAATTGTAAGGATAAAGCAGATGGTGGATGCTGAGTTTAGAACACGGTGTTGGTGACCATAGACCTTGAGGGCTGATTGTGTACCCATGAATGTGGGAGTGAGTCTGGATTTTCTCTACGTAATGGTGCTTTTTGTTGAATGGTGACCTAGGGAGATTCATACTGCTCTCAAAAAATGCAGTGTCAGGGCTGGAAGCAAAGCAGCAAGGCACAACTTCCCCTTCCCTGCCCTCCCCAATCTCAGTTTCAGTTAAAAGACAGGAACACAAGTGATGAAGAGACAGTTATCAATTATTTAATGCTTGATAGAGGGATGGAAATAAATCCCCCAACCAAAAATGATGCACTCACTTGGGGAAAATGTACAATGAGGGCCCAACGGTTTTGTTTTAGTAATGAAAATGAGATGTGTCCACCTCCCCACTTTCTTGGCCCTGGCCTGTGCTGTACAATTCTGCAGACAGCTCCTACCACAGGTCAGTGGAGAGATTAATATGAAAAATGGATGTGCTCTAGAGACTACTCATTAATATCTACTGACTATAGTAGCATTTATTTTTATTTCCATCTTCCTGTGCTTTGGCATAACTTTTCCAATCCACGTGCTCCTTTGAAAGGCAAGCGATTCCCAGGCTAAAGTCTTCAACACCAACCAATGGGGGTCGATCCATTTTCTGCCCTGGATTTTTGGTCACGCTTGAAAGTAGAAACCAATCCAAGATATCACAAAACCCCTAGGGCCAGGAAAGTACTGCTTCCCGTTGGGGAGTGTGGCGCTCCCGTGGTGACAGTAAGCGAATGGTCTCTCAGACTGGTATAGGCGGTCAGACCTGAGACACCATGTCACAGGGGTGTGATGTCTGAAGTGTCATGGAAAGGTGAAGTAGGTCCCAGTGCAGCGTGCACACTGAATGCAGCAAGTTAAAGGGAAAGCTCCACCAATGGAGCATGTTAGAACAGGAAGGAAGGAAGGGACCAGAGTTAGAAAGCCAAAAGCAGGGGAATCAACAAGGACTCAGTACAAGGGATGATTTCAAATACAGGGGCAGAAGGCTCTCTACTGAAGTCTTGGCAGGGCCTATGTTCTAATCAAATGTCAGCTAACCTCGAATCACGTGTCCTATGGGGGAGACTGCATCTGTTAAAGCTCTAAACTTTGAGAGGAAAGAACACAAATTAAAACAACAACAACAACGCTAAAAGTCAGAGCTTCTAAACTTCTAGGAATAGCCAGTTGGAGTCAAGACACAGGCCAAGTCTACTCTACAGTACCGCCAACAACCAAGAGATAAGGGAAGGGCAGGTGGCTGGGGAGCAGAAGAAACGGATATTCCCCAGCCCCTAAGGGGTAGAGTATCTTCTCAGATGGTAGCTGTAAATCTTGATGCAGTGATCCCAACAGTCCAGGACCAGCAGCTGCCCCTTTGGAGTGAGGGCGATGCCCACTGGACAGGTGAGCCCCTCTCGAATAAGGACACTGTAGCCCCCACCCTTGGGGAAGTGGAGGATTTCCTTGCGACTGCTGTCAGCCACGATGAGATCACCACGGGCGTCCACACACATGCCCGTGATGCAGCGGAAATCCTCGTTCTCCGAGAAGAAGTGGCTGATTTGGCGACCCAGCTGCCCATCGGGGCCCACGGAGCCGATGGAGAAGCCGCCCTCCAGGTGGTGCTCGTTCTGCCAGTTCTCCAGGTTGAGACCCAGGCCCTGGGTGAAGTAGACGGTGCCTTCCGCATCACAAGCGACAAACTTGGGCCGCACGGCGCTGCAGAGGCAGCTGTATTTGACCACCCCCGCGCCTCGGTCAACCGTAAAACACCAAAGCTTTCCACCTTCCACGTCGGTCACCACAAACTGGCCGGATGGGAGGGCTGTGATGCCCCAGGGTTTGCTCAGCTGGCTCCGGTGACAGGCCACGCAGTGGCCGTCCAAGGTGTATACCTTGAGCGAGTTGTCGTAGCTGTCAGTCACGCCGATCAGCCCGTGGCAGTTCATGGCCACTGATAGAGGAGTGAGGTTGGGCGGGTCAGCCCCAAAGAAGCTCAGCACAAAGCTATCCATGGCGCTGGAGCTGCGGCGGATTTCCTTCAGAAAGCCTTTGCGGGTAAAGACTTGTATGCGGTAGTTGCCGCGGTCAGCAACCAGCACCTCGCCTTGACTGGTCACGTAGAGACTGACCGGGAGGTTGAACATGCCCGGGGTGCTGCCTTTGGCCCCCATCTTCCTGAGAAAGAGGCACTGCTGGATGTTGGCGGCCGGGTCGGAACCCCGCTGCTTGGCAGGCGAGGCCCTCGGGCTAGCCGCCCCGTCCTCGGGGCTCACGTCCATCTCTCTAAACGTAACCGAGGAAGGGGCTGCAGAGGCCGCCGCCTCCATGGCCCAAGAGTCTTCCACGTTGACCGTCCGGGGCTTCTTGACCGCCTGCCCGATGTGGAGGGGGCCGACGTGGCCGACCTTGAGGAGCTCCACGTCCTGCAGGGTGAGCTCCCGGGGCAGGCTGGCCGTGAGCTCGGGCTCCTCCTCGTCGGCCGCCTCTTCCAGGAGCGCCACGTCGGCCTGCTTGATCTTGGCCAGGAAGTAGTCGCAGCGGGACACGGCCTGCACCTCGGCGATGTTCAGCAGGTAGCTCTGCTCCTCCACCACCTGACTGTTGGACTTCTCCACCTCGGCCAGCGAGCCCGTGAAGAACTTCCGGGAGCGAGCCAGCTCTTCCTGGACCCTGCGTTCCTCGTGCCCGTACTCCTGGAGGACCGCCCTATACCGGGCCTGAAGGTCCTTGGAGACGCCTTCCAAGGCCACCTTCCGCCGCTGCAGCTCTCCCGTGAGCTCCCGCAGACGCGCCAACTTCCGGCCGAAGTCCCGCCGCCGCTCCTCCGCGGCCTCTTTGACCGGGAGCGTGCAGTGCCCCGGCGGCGGATGCTCCGCCTCCCGGCACGGCTCACACACCACCACACTGCAGCTTTGGCAGAACTGCCGCGGCAGCCGCCGTCCGCAGGAGCGGCACATGAGCAGCCCCACCGCCTCGCTGAGCCCCGTCTTGTCGATGATCTTCAGCACCGTCAGGTTGTCGGTCAGCTGGGCCAGGCTGGTGATGAGGGTGATCTTGCTGCAAAAGGGACAGCGGACGCCGTTGATGCTGCTGGCCAGGAGCTTCTCCAGGCACTGGCAGCAGATGGTGTGGCCGCAGTGCAGGAGTTTGGGCCGCAGCTGCTCCTCCGTGAAGGACTCCATGCAGATGGGGCATTCCAGCACTTCCCGCAGCGCGTCCAGGTTCAGGTGAGAGGCTGTGGCCGCGGCCATGACTCTTCTTTCCAAGGGGCCTGCTAGCACCACCAGGGACTGAACGGCTGAGCGTTCATGCTCTGGAGGGACAAACCCTGCTAAAGAGAAAAAGAAGCCATTATTCCCCTGCCTCTGTGAGTTCATTCACTAAGAAACATGTAGTGGATCGTGACCATCACTCATTCAGTCGCTGACTGGCGTGGAAGAGCAGACTGGGGAATGATTATAAGGAGTCTACAGAGCCAAAATGAGACCGTGGAACTTCCTTCTGGTGAACACAGAGAAACAGTGCATGTTTTGGAGCAGGGATCTGATGTGATCACAGGTTGAATGGAGTCGGGGAAAAGGGAGAGAAACTAGTTTGGAAGATAATGCAAAACTGCCTGGCAAAGGTTCCGGGGAGCCTGAACTAAGGTTGTGGGAATGGAAAGAAGATGCCTTTGAGCAAAATGCATAAGTACGATCACTAAGATTTGTCAGTGTGGACTGGGGTGGGAAGAGGTGGAGCTCAGGAGGCCAGAGACTCAAGCCCGCAGATCAGAGAAACGGTAGTGCCTTATCAGGCCAGTTTCTTTTTGGTCTGAAACACACCCACCCACCCCCACCCCCCAAGCAGTACTTGCCATGAATTCTCCCACCCTCCTCCATCGACACATGCTCCTGAAGTAGAACCACAGACATCCCAGTGCTCTGCAGCCTTCTGTCAGCGTCAGTTTATACCCCAAAAGTAGAATGAATAATTTCAGCAAGGTGAAGCACAAGGATAAATCCAGCCCTTCCTAAATGCAAATCCTACAGCTGCACCTGTGCAGTCTTGTGATCTGCAGATGGTCAACCGTTGAGGAGGAGGAAGAGGAGAAGCTAGCTTGGTTTTAAAGGCAATGCTGAGGAAAGCTTTGCAAATGGCATCAATTCTTTCTCCACCTATAGAGGAGTCTGTGTGGAAATACGTATTACAATTTGTCCTCCGTATTTAGCTTTGCATCACAGTCTGACAGATATTTAGGAGGGGCCATGAACCATTTGTCTAAGGTCTATCCAACCTCCCTGAAATCCCATTTTCCTTCTACTGGAAGAGAAAGAGTATACATCTAGTGCCTACTATATGCTAGACATCAGGCTAGATGCTCCATTATCTGTGTGTGCACCCAGGCGCTCAGTCATGTCTGACTCTGCGACCCCACAGGCTATAGCTCACCAGGTTCCTCTGTCCGTGGAACTTTCCCAGCGAGAATACTGGAGCTGGTTGCTATTTCCTCCTTTAAGGGATCTTCCCAACCCAGGGATCGAACCTGCATCTCCTGCATTGGCAGGCAGATTTGTTACCACTGTGCCACCTGGGAAGGCCCAGATGCTCCATACACTTAATCTTATTTAATCTTCATAATGACCCTGGGATGCAGGTACTATTTTAATTAACATATTTTACAGATGAGGAAGCTAAGGCTCAGAAAAACTGGCTCAGGGTCACATGGTGCAGACATGGGGGAAGCATGCAGAACCGATACCTTTGTTTAACCCAACATAACTCCAAGCTTTTTCTTTTCCTGTCACGTAACACTTAGTAACATTGGTCTCTGGACCATACTCTGAGAAATGCTGCCTTATAGCATACAATTTTCTCCACAATTAATAAAGAATGAGGTTTAGCTGCCATAGAATAGGTTAGATTGATTAATTAGTTGAGTGACCCACTCCCACATACCAGCCTGGCAACCTATTACAACTCAGATCCATGCCTCAACAACACATTACCACCTGTCATGAACCTAAAAGGTCTCATGTGAACATCTGAAGCTGTGAATGCTAAAGACTTAAATGTCATGGGTCTGGGTGCCACAGTATAGAAATATGGATAGAAACTCAACTCAGGATCCATGCAAACATCCTCAATTCCAAACCAGTAGCTTCAGCTCCCTCTCTCATCACCTGGGACAACAGACTGAGGGCAACATTTGGTATCTGGATCCAGAGCTGTTACCTCACAATGCACGGGGACATCTGTTCTTCTCAGAACTGGCACTGCAGATCAGCTAATTAAACAAGTCTGCCAACTTGTAAAAATACCAGCACATTCTTTCTCCAGTTTTCTGAAATATCATACCACTTCCTTCAATTAAAAAGCTGCCTGCCTCCCTCTTCAAGCCATCCACTTAAAAAAATGAATTTACTATGCCCACGTCTATGTCCCAAAATATCTCAGCTATCTGCAGCTCCACCAGGCTCTCTGAAGCAGAAGAGAACATCAAGGTTCCTTTCCTAAAGCTGCCATGCTTTGCCAGGAAGCATGAAGTCCCATCACTAAAGCAGCAGGCATGGAGATAGCCTCAGACCTGAAAAAGGCCTGAACCATGTCTTGGGAACTTGAGAACATGCTTTCAGCAGGAGCCTTGTCTGATACGCAGCTATGTGACATGCAGATATGGCTCCTCTCTTCCAGAAGGATACACCTGGTTAAAACCAAAAGGAATTCAGATGGGAAGTCAGTTTGAACTCAGTTTCCCTTGAAAAGATGTACCTGTGAAAGGAACTATCTTATCATCCCAAGTCTTTAAGTTAGCTGCCCATTTTCTGCCAGCTGTGAAATCTAAAACCAATCAGAGTGAACCCTCAACCTGTTATTTATAATTCTGGCTGCCTTCCTGATGCTACGAATGGACTTCCTGTTGTGCACTTTGTACTGTCAACTCCTGACACATCACTGTCACTTCATCTCACCTCAGCTTACCCCACGCCCCACTAATTTCTTTGATCTCCTGATTCATACTGCGTACTTCATAGTGATATTCGCCTAGCTCTGATTCAGCACCAGATGAGAATCTACCCCTTAAGCTGTTTTTGTTCCGGCTGCCCTAAGACTCAGGAAAATTCTGCAGTCAAACCCTGGCTGCTTTTGGCACCAGTAGCCTTTACCCATGAACCTTGAAGTCAGACAGAACTGGGATCAAATCAGCATGTCATTTACAAGTTGTGGGCTAGGAGGCAAGTTATTTAACCTCACTAAACCTGTTTCCTTGCTTTATAAGCAAGTTATTGTGATAATTAGGGATAATGCGTATAAAGTGTTTAGCCTGGAAACTGGTAGATATGCAGTGAAAAACTGCTCTGTATCATAATTTTAGTAACAATCAGAACACTATTAACATTAGCACCAGGATGAGCAAAGCATTCAGTTTACAAACTGCAGTGGAAAGGATGAAGAATCTTTACTCTTACGGCATATAAATGCACATACTGCTGCTGCTGCTGCTAAGTCACTTCAGTCGTGTCCGACTCTGTGCAACCCCACAGACGGCAGCCCACCAGGCTCCCCCGTCCCTGGGATTCTCCAGGCAAGAACACTGGAGTGGGTTGCCATTTCCTTCTCCAATGCATGAAAGTGAAAAGTGAAAGTGAAGTCGCTCAGTCGTGTCCGACCCTCAGCGACCCCATGGGCTGCAGCCTACCAGGCTCCTCCACCCATGGGATTTTCCAGGCATGAGTACTGGAGTGGGGTGCCATCGCCTTCTCCGATAAAGGCACATAAAGATTGCTAATGAACTGTTCAGCTCTCAAGGAATTTGATTTGAGGACACTATCCATGTCAGAAACTGATGGGCATGTGAATTCACAGCTTCTCTTGTGCAGAAAATACCAAGAGGGGTACACAATTAACTATGCAAAAAATAAGTTTTTTAGTAGCAGCAGGAGCAGCGGCAGTGGCTGCCAGCCAGTGAGAAAGAATGAATAGGCACTTTTCAGAAGGCAACAATACCCAAGATAGCGGATAATACATTTCAAAAATTAAAATTCTGAACCTTCCCTGGAGATTGTTTTCACTGATCTCAGAATCAAAGGATTAGAGATGACCTTCAAATCTCCATCCAATGCTTGAATCCCTACCATGAGATAGTGTCTATTCCCTATACTTCTGTTAGCCCCTTGGGGGACTTAGGCTATGAAGAAAACTGGAGGATTTTCAGCAACTAATTAAACAACAGATCTTCACTGAGCACATACTATGAGTCCAGCTCCATGAAAACACGGGGGATACAATTTTGAGCAAAAATAGGCACAGAGCTCTTCACATGGAAACTAGCAAACATGTGAAACTGCCTGCACTTTCTCTGACGGAACATAAAAGTTCATCCTATTACTGATATGCTCCCCTGGCTTGGTTTTTTGCAAGGCTTTCACATTTCATGACAGCTTTATAAACCTTATTTATTGCTCCAGCTTGAATCAAGTGCTTATCAAGTGCATAACGGTCACTCTCCAGGAGTGGCTAGCAGGGCTGATGTTAAGAAAGTCAGTGAGGGGATCATCCGACACTCACCCAGTTCTGTAGAGGGGAGAGGATTCTGAATGTCAGATTACTCAGGGCATTTAAGGTACCTGCCAACAGCTAAGATAAACTCCACAAGTAGGTACTTATAGGGAAATGCAAGCATGACCCCACAGCTGCACCTGTCTGGGACACACAAAACCACCCAGAAGGACGTGTCTGTGGGAAAGAAAAATATAGTTAAAGTAGGTCAAAGGCAGGTTAAATCAATAATGGAGTCTGCTGGAAAAACACTTGTCTGTCTTACTGTCCTCGAAAACTGTAGGACTGAGAAAGGATTTCTGCATCTTCGGGTGATGCAAGGAATATAGGACAAGGGGAAAGTCAGCAGGCTTTTTGGGGAACTTCCAATTCATCTCAACCCACTCAACTCTGAGCTCCTTTCTCTGCATATAACACACACCCATTTAATCATGAGGTTTTGATAAAAGGATCAGGAAGCGGATCCTGGGAAAGGTACAGGAGGGGAGGGGAATTTGGGGGAGACTTGAGGGGGCTGCTCAGGTTCACAGATTTGGCAAAGCTACACTCAGTCCCCTTCTGGCATCAGCTTCCTCTCATAATTGCTACCTTCCAAAGCACCATTCACTGAAAGTCAGGCACTTTTTACAAATTACCTCTTGTCATCACTATGTGACGTATGTGTTATTCCTCTTTTTAAATAAGGAAACTAGGCTCAAAGAAAAGCAACCTGCCCAAGGTCTCAAAGCTACTAAGTAGAACTAAGATTCACATCCAGGTGTGTCAACTCCCAGCCATAAAAAACACACCTATTCAAAAGATGTATTACAGTTTTCTAGCTGATGACACTACCATTAGCTCTAGGCACTCTGGCTGAGAGGTTGGTAAAGACACCCAAGAATGGCTTCTTAAATCTGACTCTTCTACTCGAAGGAACTAAGGGAGGTAGAGTCACAGAGGCAGCACGTCAGCATGCGTGCACAGGGATCCACCTCAAGGGCCCGGGAACGTCTGACTACCAGCCACTCTCCAGAGGGCTCTTACGTTTTGCAAACACCTTCCTACTAAAACTTGTATAATGTAACTTGTGAGTCGGAGAGATCTGGACTCACATCCCTGCTTTGCAATTTGCTATGGAGCCTTGGGTAAATCAGTCAACCTGTTTGTTTTTTCATCTATAAAATGTAGAATAGCACCTGGATTGTTAGTAAGACCATCAGCAGGCTTAACTGAGATAATGCACACCCAATAAATGGCAGTTATTTGTGTTTTCAATAGATTGATGTTGACAAGAGCAAGTACTTGCCCATGAACACCTAGTAAATTAGCAGCAGAGGAAGGACTTTGGACTTCATATCTTTGATTCCTGGACTGACTCAGTTTCCATTACAATCTTCATCAGGGGTTTGCATGGATATTCCAGCTAAGCCTCTGGTCTTCCGATGCCATCCTACTCTGTTTCTGAACTGCAGCTAGTCCTCGACCTGACAGAGCAAATGGCGTTATTCTGTCCCAAGGGAAAGAAGCCCACAAGAGATCATTCAGAACAGGAGTTACTTTCCAGAGTATGGGTGCCATCAGCCTCGGCCCCTGCTATGAAGTGATTTTTCTAGCGAACAGCCTCCATACCTCATCCTCTAGTTTTTTGCACCTCATCCTGTCTGCTAACAATAAGCTCCTCCCCTTATGTACCCACGGGTCCTGGTCTAAGAGCAAATCAAGAACAAAGTCCAGGGCTACTCCCTACCCAGTCAGATGGATTTATTCCCTTTAGAGTTCAATTTGATAGTGATACAGACTGGGCAGTCCTTTCATGAAAGAGGAATGGGCTGAGGTAGATATATTAAGACTGAGCAGGTCCCAGCAAAGAAAAAGCAAGGAAAGAGAGAATATACCAGGTTACAGAGATCTGAATATGAGCCTACTTTTGCCCTCTCTAGCTATGGAACCTTAGACAAGTCACTGCCTTAGCCTTAGTTTCCTTACATGTAAAACTGAATACTGTAGCTTGCTTAGTAGGGCCGTTATGAAAACTGAGTAAAGAAAGCAGATATCAAAGTTAAAAACTACTAAATCATTATGCACTTACTATGCATCAGACACTAAGCATTCTAATTTACTTCATTATAGATTACCATCACAGTAATCTATGACATAGGTCCTGTTACTAAACCCGTTTTACAGATGAAGAGCCAAGAGTTTAAGTAACTCACTCAAGATCACATAATCAGGAAGAGATAGAGCCAAGATCCGAATCCAGGATATGTGACTCCAGAGCAGAGTGCCTCAGCTTTGGCACTGTTGACATTTGGGGCCGGATACTGCTTTTGTTGTGGAGGCTGTTCAGTACACTGCAGGATGTTTAATAGTATTCCTGGTGTCTACCTATTAGGGGCCGGTAGTACTCCACACCCCAAATGTGACAACCAAGAATGTGTCCAGACATTGTCAGATGCCCCCTGGGGGACAAAACCACTGCCAGTTAGGAACCATTTCTTTAGAATTTGGCACAGGACTAAATGCTCAATGCATCTGATATTCCTTTTTCTTGTCTCCTAGTTCAAACACCTCGTTCACAGAGCCACTGTTATGCACCTTCTGTAGAATTAGTTCTATCTACTTATATAAGTGATAAGGAAGATAAGACCTGACCTCACGTTCCACTCATCCCCTGGAGTTCTCACACACTCTCTGTCACCACAGCTTGGAGGGACACGCCAAGAGGAGCCTGGGCAGATGACCTTGAATAGTCTCCTGCTTTGTGACTGGCCATTCTCTTTTCCTCTGAAGCCAACCATTTTCAGTGGGTCCACGTTCAGAGTGGAATGAGTAGTCGCACCAAGGCTGCTTCATGATGAGGTGAAGTGAAAGTCACTCAGTTGTGTCCAACTCTTTGCGACCCCATCCACTATACAGTCCATGAAATTCTTCAGGACACAGTACTGGAGTGGGAAGCCTTTCCCTTCTCCAGGGGATCTTCCAAACCCAGAGATGGAACCCAGGCTTCCCACACTGCAGGTAGATTCTTTACCAGCTGAGCCACATGATGAGGGATGTCTGGTTAACAAGTGAGGGAGATTCTGCCCCTTGCAGGGAAACTCAGGTTCCATCAGGAGTCCTGATGGCAAAAGGTGACGACTTTCTTGCTGAATCCCAGAACTCTGCGAAACTTCACACACTCATATAGTTTCATAGACTGCTTCTAGGTCTTTGGGTCCCCAGAAATCCCTTTGCTTCCTATGTAGAGACTTCAGGAAAATTCCTTTCACAATCCAAGACACCAATCCATAACTCTATTCAGTCTCTTAATTCTACAGACCAACCAGTACCTCTCCACCCCACCGTTCCACCCTTGCTAAATCTTGTTCTCAACTCTCCTAAGAATCCCAGCCTTTGGGGCTCTTCATTGCAACCCCCACCAACTCCTCCCTCATGTGTACCGTAATCCCCCAGACAAAGATCCTTTCATCTATTTCCAAGTCGCTGCAGCCTTCAGCCCTGTATCGCAGTTTAACACCCGATCCCACACCTCAGACCTGTGCTCTCCCTGTCTGAGCCCCCACCCTCTGGGTGCCATCAGGGACCCTGCCCCCCTTCTCACCCCCCACCCCCAAACCTTGCTCCTTCCCCACCCATGTCATGTGTCGCTTCAAACCTCAGGCAAGTGTCTTCTTCCTGCTTAAGAGGTCTTGCTTCTCACTGATCCCGTCAAGAATTCAGCCCGTCGATCTTCCTCAGATTCCACTCGGGGAAAAAACGCTTCCTCCTCGGCAATTAGACTAGCCCCGGACTCTGCTCCCTCTGATCTCAGATCTCACCCCGCTCAAAGCCTACTGCCCCCAGACTCTCAAATCACCTGAGATTCTGCACCCCGAATCTCATCGAGGCTCCCCAGTCCCTTCATACTGCCGAGATGCTGCACCCTTGATCCCTCCAGGGCCTTCGGGTCCCCTCCCATCTCTCAGATGCTGCACCCGTCTCCCCTCAGGGCCCCACATTACCTCATACCTCCCGAGATGCTGCGCCGCGAATCTCGGAGCCCCTCGCTCCCCTCCTGGGCTGCATCTCCTCCGAGCTCCTCAGCCCCTGCGAGCTCGCCCCGAGCCTGCATCTAGCAGCCCACCCGCGACGCCCCTCCCCACATACACCCACCACGCTCCTGCCCCTCAGATCCGGTCCCCCAGGCTCTGCCATTCTGGCGTGGACCGACCGCTGCACGCCGTCACAGCCCACCGTCGCGCCGCTCGGCCACCGCCCGCGACTCCGGCCGCGGTCCCGCATCCCCTACCCTCCATCCCGCCCCCTACCTGACCGCCCGCGGCTCCGGCGCGTCCGCCGCTGCCAGCCCACCGGCCCGCCGCCCTCTGCGCACGCGCCAACGTGCGCCTTTTCGCGGGCGCCAATTCGTAGAGCTGCCTGTCCGTCACTGCGCCCCGCCCACCCCAAGGCATGCTAGGGGTTGTAGGCGGGCGGACCCGAGCTCGCGGCCCAACGGCCAGGTACCGGTGAGCTAACCCGCCGCAAGGAACTAGGTGTCTTGAGGACACGTATTTCAGCTTTCTGTCCCCGTTGTACGGTTGAAGAAACCGAGGCCCAAGTTCACTCAGAAAGTCGGGAGCTAAACCGGAACTCGTGTGTCTGAGTGCAGTCTGTGTCAACCCCTTCGCTAAACCGAAGCTTCCAGGAGTGGTCCTCAACCAAGCCTTGGCATCTCTCAGCAAGACCTCTCTCCGCCTCAGCTTTGCCATCTGAGAAATGGGCCAAGGGAAGACCACAACGTTCACACGTTCACTCTGGGGCAAGCCCAGAACCTGGCTGCGCTTAGAACCATAGTGCTTCTGGGCTCTTCTCCCAGTGACACAGCGCAGCCTAGAGATAAGCTTATCTGATGAGCAGATTGCCTTTATGAAGGATTCCTACTCCTGTTCAGCTGGGAGGCCGACAGGGGAGGTAGACGTAGGAACACTCTCTGCAATCTATCCCTGCAGATTGAAGCTTCCCAGGAGCCTAAACCCAAGTCTAGTTTTTGGGCAGCCAGAAAAGGGAAGAGTCTTCACAGGTGAGAAACAGTCTAGCCTGTTGGCTGGTGAGAACCTGTAGCCCCTGGATAGTTTGGGGTCAGCTACAATCCCTGGCAGCTCAACGGTAAAAACTCTCCCTGCCATGCAGGAGAGACAGGTTCAATCCCTGGGTTCAGAGGATCCCCTGGAGAGGAAATGGCAACCCACTCCAGTGTTCTAGCCTGGGAAATCTCAGGACAGAGGAGCCTGGTGGGCTACAGTCCACGGGGTTGCCAGAGTCAGACACGACTTACGAGTAAACCACTACTACCACCACAGGTTCCTGTGGGTGACTGTACAGTATAGCTTAGGAATGGGAAGAGGTTGGAAGGAGGATGGGCTTGGATTTGACATCCAGGGTAGGTAAAGCGACCCTTCACAATGACGAAGCAACAACCACAAACAGTAGCCTAAGTGTTGTGCTGCCATCAAACCCTTCGCGTGCACAGTTCACTTAATCTTCCCAGTGACCCTGTGAGGTAAACAACTGATGCTAGGGTGATTAAAATAACACGGCCCCATACTCATAAGCATAAAGCCCAGACTGGAATCTGATTCTGAGAACCCTGCCTCTTAACCATGATTAATCTCTCTGCCCATTTCTTTATTTCTAAGTGAAAATGAGGTTTGCTGTAGGATTAACTGAGGTTATTAATATAGAGTGGTTTGCATTTAATTAAGGGTATGCTCACAGCATGCTCAGCAAGTAATTGTTGATGATTTCTATCAAAGCATATACCAGGTTGGGCTTTAATTACCCACTTCCCTGCGATTGTCACCAGTCGACTGTGATCTCCGTGAAGGACAATGCCTGTTTGTTGTCATATCTGTTAGCACTGCGTCAAACACGTAGAAGTTGCTGAGTGAGTCAGACTCAGAAATGTGACCTTAGGCAAATCACATCCCATCTAACCTAGAGTTATTTTAGCTGCAAAATAACTGAGTGGGGTCAATCGTATAAGAATGGACTGTTTTTTGAACGCAGCAATATACCAGGCACTCCATAGATATTGTCCTATGTCACAGTTAATCTTCTAAACAATGATTCAACTGGGCATCAGTTACTTTATCTTACAAAAGAAGCAACCGATGCTCAGCAAGATTAAATGACTTGTCTACAGTCACCTTCTGGGAAGGAACAGGGCTGGAATACAAACCCAGGCCAGTTAGGCCCATGACATGCTATAAACCTCTGTCCAAAGACTACTCAGACCAGCTATCTTTCTATTTTATTAAGTAAGTTTTGTTTTTGAGCCTCAAAAGAGAGGAGAAGTGATATTTAGAAATGTCAACTTTAAAAATATTCACAACCTAAAAATTGAGAGCTATATTTTATTTGGTGGGAACTTTTAGGACTTCAGGCCCGGGAGACAGTATCTCAAGAGATCCTGAATGAACTTCCTCTAAGAGAGGAGAGGAAGAGCCAGGTTACATACAAGTTTTACAGCAAAGGGCATGTAGTCTGAACATCAAAAGATTATTGGCAATGAAAGAAAACCAGATATCCCAAGTTAAAGAATTTAGACATTCTCTATGCATGGGATGGAGAGGGAAATGGCAACCCACTACAGTATTCTTACCTGGAGAATCCCATGGACAGAAGATCCTGGAGGGCTTTCATGAGTCCATGGGGTCACAAAGAGTCAGTCAGGACCAGGCGATTAAACTGAAACAAAACATCTTGGGAAGATGCAAGAGTCTGAACTCACTGAAATCACCCGTTTCGTGTGTATCTCAGCTATTGAGCCAGTATCCTGTGTTTCACCTCCTGAGCTCCCATGGGGCTCATGGTAGGGAGTGACTGCAGCCTGATGGATCTTAGAGGGCAGGTATTCTTCTCCTTCCTGAGTGCCCTTAGGGCTCACCAGCTCCTATTGGAGGGCTGCAGTCACTGTGACATCCTTGTTTACTGACACAGCAGGCGACATTCCATTTCTCAAGTTTCCCTGGTGGCTCAGACCCTAAGGATCTGCCTGTAGTGTGGGAGACCTGGGTTTGATTGCTGGGTTGGGAAGATGCCCTGGAGGAGGACATGGCTATCCACTCCAGTATTCTTGCCTGGAAAATCCCCTGGACAGAGGAGCCTGGTGGGCTACAGTCCATGGGGTCTCAAAGAGTCAGACACGACTGAGCGACTAAGCACACATTCCATTTCTCAGTTATTCAAGGAAAGTGGGGCAGTTGCTTGTCATGACCATAGAGCTTGGTCCTATTAAGGCAAAGACACTCAGATGAGCTTTTCTGAGCAGCACTGCCAGTGAAAATGAGGGACTGCCCTCTGCCCTGGCTTTCTGCCGTGTTGGAGACTTAGTGCAGCAGGTTTCACCAAAATGAGAAGGAGCCTCTCTGGACAGAAGCCTGCAATTCTTCTACCAGCCACTGTGTTGTAGGTAGGGGGGATGGGAGAGTTGAGACCTCACCTATGCCTCCTCCTTAGATCAGGTGGGGAGTTAGCACCCTATTTGATGAAAATCATAGTTACAAGCCCATAGTCTCAGTTCAGGACTCATCCTATTTTTATACTGACCTTTCCCCTATCATCCTGGGTGTTCTTTGGAAGGAATGATGATGAAGCTGAAACTCCAATACTCTGGCCACCTCATGCAAAGAGTTGACTCATGCAAAGAAAAGACTCTGATGCTGGGAGGGATTGAGGGTAGGAGGAGAAGGGGACGACAGAGGATGAGATGTCTGAATGGCATCACTGACTCAATGGACATGAGTTTGAGTGAACTCCGGGAGTTGGTGATGGACCGGGAGGCCTGGCGTGCTGCGATTCATGGGGTCGCAAAAAGACACGACTGAGCGACTGAACTGAATTGAACTGAACTTTCCCTGTCATAGCGAGGAGCTAATGGTACTCCTGACAGTCTGGGGGTGTAATCCAATTATGTGTTCAAAAAGAAAACAACAAAAACCTTTCTTTTCTCTTAAAAAAAAACAAAACAAACAAAAAAAACTGCCTTAAAAAATATTTAAATTACTCACAAGTTAAATTAATTACCTTCTTCCCACAAAAATCCCCAAGTAAAATAAACACCCCAGGGAAATGCATTTATTTTAATCTTCTGGCTTTGCATATCCTTGACACATTATTAGTTTTCCACATACAGAGACATTTTAAAAATACTGTATGTGGAGTACTTCATTCACCATTTTACCATAACTTTTTTTTTTTCCATTTAACATTCATACCACTTGTACCAGTTTCCTTGGGCTGTTGTAACAAAGAGTCACAAACTGGGTGGGGTGAAACAGGGAAATGTATTCCCTCACTGTTTCAGAGGCTAGAAGTCTGAAATCAGTGTGGCAGTGGGGCAAGACGTTCTCTGAACTCTCTAGGGAGGATCCTCACGTTTCTCTTCCAGCTTCTGGTGACCCCAGGTGTTCCTTGATTCATGGTAACAAGACTCCAATCTCAGCCTCCAGCTTCATATGGTCATTTCTCCCCCGCTGTGTGTCTCTGTCTTTACATGGCATTCTCTTTGTGTGGATCTCTGTTGACTGAAAAAAAAAAAAAAAATGCACAGCCTAAAAGTTGAGAATTTTATTTTACTTGGCCGACAGTCTGAGGACTGAAGCTCAGAAGACAGTGTCTCCGATAGCTCTGAGGGCTGCTCACAAGAAGTAAGGGAGGAACCAGGATAGATAGTAGCTTTGCAACAAAATCCAGATAGTCGGAACATCAAAAGATTATGGTTAAAGAAAACCAGAGCTTCGAGTTAGTGAATGTACTGCTCTTTTATGTATGGGGAGATATGAGAATCTGGGTTCACTGAAAGCATTCCTTCGATTTGCACCTGAACTGTCTAGGGCCAGTAGCCTACTTTTCTCTATCCTGAATCCCCTCAGGGTGCGTAGTTGGAGGTGGTCAGCAGCAACTGCTGACCAGATGGCTACAATAACCTTCGTCTATTGATGCAGCAGGCAACATTTTTCATTCACATCTGTGTCTTCTTATAGGGACACCTGTCCTATCAGGTTATGATCTCCACGTTACCCAGTTGAAACTCCAGGGTGACTTCATCTTAACTAATTCCTCTGCAACAACCTTATTTTTAAATAGTCATATGCTGACATTCTGGAGGTTAGGGTTTCAGTATATCTTTTTTTGGTGGGGGAGGGGAACACAGTTTAACTGATAACATCCCCTTATCAGCTAAGTACTGTTTTCTGCATTTATAAGACGATCTGCAGTTTAACCTCTCATTTATTCTCTTTAAAACAATGATAACAATGGCTAACTCACAGCATTGTTGGGAACAAAATAAGATACGGATGTTAAGTACTTTCATGTTAGGATACTGCCTAATGTGCAGTAATATTCATTGCATTGCATTTATTATTTATTATTAGGTTTGCTTATTAAGTCCATCATTGTGCAGTGGAGGGCTTCAGAGTCAGACAAACCTGGGTTGGAACACTAGTTCCACCCACCTGAAAGGTCATTTTGGGGAATAGATTAAATGATTTGAAGTGATGTTTGGGAATTTGCTGCAACTGACAAACTGGGTAACCTTGGACAACTTACCTAGTCTTTCTGCACTTAATTTTCAACCTCTGCAAAATGGGAATAATAGTAGTAGGTGGCATTGTTGGTAAAGAACCTGCCTGCCAGTGCAGGAGACATGAGATGCGGGTTCAGTTCCTGGGTTGGGAAGATCCCCTGGAGGAAGGCATGGCAACCCACTCCAGTATTCTTGCCTAGAGAATCCCCATGGACAGAGGAGCCTGGCGGGCTACAGTCTATGGGGTCGCAGAGTTGGACACGACTGAGAGACTAAGCACACATACACCTCATACTAATGTTGTAAATGGTAGATGATTTAATAGAGCTAAAGTTTTTAGAGCCCTACCCCAATTAGTGCTCTGTGAACAATGGCTGTTATTGTCATTATTATTATTACTGTTATGACAAAGGGGCTTCCCTAGTGGCTGAGTCGATAAACAATCCGCCTGCAGTTCAGGAAACCTGGGTTCACTCCCTGGGTCAGGACGATCCCCTGGAGAAGGGCATGGCAACCTACTCCAGTATTATTGCTTGGAGAGTTCCATAGACAGAGGAGCCTGGTGAGCTACAGTCCATGGGGTCACAAGGAGTCGGACATGACTGAGCGGCCAGCACACACATTATGGCAAAGTGCTCTCTTTTGTTTCACATGCTAGCAGCTGAATGCTAAGGCGAGAGATCAATGCCTTGTTTATGCAAAATCAAGTAGAAAACCTAAGGAATTAAAACTCGAATGCATCCTAACTAATTTGTCTGAGTCTAGAAATTTATAACTGCTAGAATTTTCCTGAAATAATGGAAAATGTTATCTACATATCTATATTACTTATACTTAAGGGCTTCCCTGGTGGCTCAGAGGTTAAAGCGCCTGCCTTCAATGCGGGAGGCCGGGGTTCAATCCCTGGGTCAGGAAGATCCCCTGGAGAAGGAAATGGTAACCCACTCCAGTATTCTTGCCTGGAGAATCCCATGGACGGAGAAGCCTGGTAGGCTACAGTCCACGGGGTCGCAGAGAGTCGAACATGACTGAGCGACTTCACTCACTCATCACTGGATAACAAACTACCCCCAAACTTCTGTGATTTACAACAACACAGATTTCCCATCTCACAGGTTCTGTGAGTGAGGAATCTGAGCACAGCTGAACTGGATCTGCTTCATGGTCTCTCACGAGGCTTCAGTCAAGTTATTGACCAGGGCTGGGGTCTCAGCTGAAAGTTTTGGGAAGGATCAGTCTCTAAAATCGCTTGGTTGTGGTTGGACCGAGGGCTTCATTTCCTTGCTGGCTTTTTGGCTGGAGGCTGCCCGCAGCTCCTTGTCCCAGCTGCTGCTGCTGCTGCTAAGTCGCTTCAGTCGTGTCCGACTCTGTGTGACCCCAGAGATGGCAGCCCACCAGGCTCCTCTGTCCCTGGGATTCTCCAGGCAAAAACACTGGAGTGGGGTGCCGTTTCCTTCTCCTCCTTGCCCCAGGAGCCTCTCCAAAACAGCTTGTTTCATCAAAACCAGCAAAAGAGAGGTCACAGTCTTCTGTAACCTGATCACAGAAGTGGCACCTGTCAGTGTTGCTGTATTCTATTGGCTAAAAGCAAATTACTCAAGTGGAAGGTGATAACCAGCAGTGTGTATGAGGAGGTAAGATCATCACGGGTCGTCCTAGAGCTTTCATCCCTGTGACTCACCTCTCCCCCTCCCTCTCTCCTTTCTTCTCTCGCTCTCTCAGTCTTACTCTACTTGTGTCCGTTTCTATCCTTCCATCTGTCACTTACCTACTACTCTCTGCTGAAACTCTGACTCTAGTCTCTGTATGCCCCACTGTATCCTTGTGTGTTTCTCAACCTAGCCTACACTCGATACCTAGTAGATGCTCAGCAAATGTTTGATTTAAATTTACAGCATAAAAGAGAATTTTTAAAGGGTCAACTTTATCCATCACCTTAATATAATCCTTATGTTGGTTATATTTATGTAAATGTAAATATTTACCAAGTTCCTTTTTAATCTGTTCTTATGAGAAATAAAAATAACTTGTGAGACATAACAGTTCTTACATACTGTTCTTAAATACAACATTATTTTTTTTCTAATATGGAATAATGTTTGAAATCATATAAACTGGCTCCATAATAACTTGTTAAATTGACAAGCCCGTTTTTAAACATTTAACCATCCCAAATAAGACTGTATAAATGTCCTTACACAGGGAGGTTTTGTGCTTTCCTTTGTTTTGATTTATTTCTTTGTACTGATATGGAAACAGCTGGTTTAGGACTTTGAATCTCTATTTTAGCATAATGCACACTTCCATGCATGGACCAGACTGAGTCTGTAGTGGTCTGAACTTGTGTGGATAAAGTGTTACTGAACCAAACCTGGGTCTGCTTGCCCATGGGCAATAAAGCCAGTCTGCAGACACAGGTTGTGGTGAAGCAAAGTGCAGCGTTTATTGCAGGGCACAGGGCAAGGGGTCCAGGTATTTAGTGCTCAAAAGTCTTGAACACCCCAGTAGGTTTCAGGGAAAGGTTCTTAAAGACAAGGTGAAGGAGGGGGGTTGTAGGGTGTGTGATCAGCTTTGTAGGCATTCATCTAATTGATAGGTAATCTGGAGTCAATATCATTGGCTGTCTCGATTCAACCCATCTGGGGACCATGTGCTTGTGGGCAGTATGAAGTTAAGTTTTTCCATCTGGGGGCAGGTTTCAGTATCTGCAAAACAGCTCAAAGGATATGGCTCAGAATATTATCTATAGACCTTGAGGACTACTTGACTTTGTTTAATGGCTAAATTATTATTTTCTCTTGCTTGACTATTTTCCTTTCTTTCTGCATTCCCTCACTTCCCTGATTAAATTTACTCTTTGGAAATTGGAAGTGGTCAAGCAAGAGATGGCAAGAGTGAACATTGACATTTTAGGAATCAGTGAACTAAAATGAACCAGAACAGATGGATTTAATTCTGATGACTGTTATGGCTACTACTGTGGGCAAGTATCCCTTAGAAGAAATAGAGTAGCCATCATAGTCAACAAAATAGTCTGAAATACAGTACTTGGTGCAGTCTCAAAAATGGCAGAATGATCTCTGTTCATTTTCAAGGCAAACCATTCGATTTCACAGTAATCCAAGTCTATGCCCCAATCACTAATGCCAAAGAAGCTGAAGTTGAACGGTTCTCTGGTAACCTACAAGAACTAGAAGTAACACCAAAGAAAGATGTTTTTTTCATCATAGGGGACTGGAATGCAAAAGTAGGAAGTCAAGAAATACCTGGAATAACAGGCAAATTTGGCCTTGGAGTACATGATGAAGCAGGGCAAAGGCTAATAGAGTTTTGTCAAGAGAACGCACTGGTCATAGCAAACACCCTCTTCCACCAACACAAGAGAAGACTCTACACTTGGACATCACCAGATGGTCAACACTGAGATCAGATTGATTATATTCTTTGCAGCCAAAGATGGAGAATCTGTATACAGTCAGCAAAAACAAGACCGGGAGCTGACTGTGGCTCAGATCATGAACTCCTTATTGCAAAATTTAGACCTAAATTGAATAAAGTAAGGAAAACCGCCAGACAATTCAGGTATGACCTAAATCAAATTCCTACGATTATACAGTGGAAGTGACAGATTGAAGGGATCAGATCTGATAGAGAGAGTGCCTGAAGAACTATGGATGAAGGTTCATGACATTCTACAGAAGGTAATGATCAAAACCATCCCCAAGAAAAAGAAACACAAAAAGGCAAAATGGCTGTCTGAGGAGGCCTTACAAATAGCTGAGAAAAGAAGAGAAGTGGAAGACAAAGGAAAAGAGGAAAGATATACCCATTTGAATGCAGAGTTCCAAAGAATAGTAAGGAGTGATAAGAAAGCCTTCTTCAGTGATCCGTGCAAAGAAATAGAGGAAAACAATAGAATGGGAAAGACTAGAGATCTCTTCAAGAAATCAAGAGATACCAAGGGGACATTTCCTGCAAAGATGGGCGCAATAAAGGACAGAAACAGTATGGGCCTAACAGTAGCAGAAGATATTAAGACGGGGTGGCAAGAATACACAGAAGAACTGTACAAAAAAGATCTTCATGACCCAGATAACCATGATGGTGTGATCACTAGAACCAGACATCCTGGAATGCGAAGTCAAGTGGGCCTTAGGAAGCACCACTATGAGCAAAGCTAGTGGAGGTGATGGAATTCTAGCTGAGCTATGTCAAGTCCTAAAAGATGATGCTGTGAAAGTGCTGCACTCAATATGCCAGCAAATTTGGAAAACTCAGCAGTGGCTACAGAACTGGAAAAGGTCAGTTTTCATTCCAATCCCAAAGAAGGACAATGCCCAAGAATGCTCAAACTACTGCACAATTGCACTCCTCTCACACTCTAGTAGAGTAATGCTCAAAATTCTCCAAGCAAGACTTCAAGAGTACATGAACCAAGAACCTCCAGATGTTCAAGCTGAATTTAGAAAAGGCACAGGAACCAGAGACCAAATTGCCAACATCTGTTGGATCATCAAAAAAGCAAGAGAGTTCCAGAAGAACATCTACTTCTGCTTTATTGATTATGCCAAAGGCTTTGACTGTGTGGATCACAATAAACTGGAAAATTCTGAAGGAGATGGGAATACCAGACTACCTTACCTGCCTCCTGAGAAATCTGTATTTAGGTCAAGAAGCAAGAGTTAGAACCGGACATGGAACAATGGACTGGTTCCGAATTGGGAAGGGAGTAGGTCAAGGCTGTATATTGTCACCCTGCTTATTTAACTTATATGCAGAGTACATCATGAGAAATGCTGGGCTGGATGAAGCACAAGGTGGAATCGAGATTGCTGGGAGAAATATCAATAACCTCAGATATGCAGATGACACCACCCTTGTGGCAGAAAGTGAAGAAGAACTAAAGAGCCTCTTGATGAAAGTGAAAGGAGAGTGAAAAAGCTGATTTAAAACTCAACATTAAAAAAATGAAGATCATGACATCCAGTCCCATCATCACTTCATGGGAAATAGATGGGGAAACAGTGGAAACAGTGACAGACTTTGTTTTGTTGATCTCCAAAATCACTGCAGATGGTGACTGCAGCCATGAAATTAAAAGACACTTGCTCCTTGGAAGAGGAGCTGTGACCAACCTAGACAACATATTAAAAGGCAGACTTTACTTTGCCAACAAAAGTCCATCTAGTCAAAGCTATGGTTGTTCCAGTAGTCATGTATGGATTTGAGGGCTGGACTATAAAGAATGAACACCAAAGAATTGATACTTTTGACCTGTGGTATTGGAGAAGACTCTTGAGAGTCCCTTGGACTGTAAGGAGATCCAACCATTCAATCCTAAAGGAAATCAGTCCTGAATATTCATTGGAAGGACTGATGCTGAAACTATACTACTTTGGCCTTCTGATGCAAAGAAATGACTCATTGGAATAGACCGTGATGCTGGGCAAAATTGAAGGCAGGAGGAGAAGGGGACGCCAGACTATGAGATGGTTGAATGGCATCACAGACTCAATGGACATAAGTTTGAGCAGGGAGGCCTGGCATTGCTACAGTCCATGGAGTCACAAAGTGTCGGACAGGACTGAGCGACTGAACTGAAGCCCCTCTGTCCATGGGATTTCCCAGGCAAGAATAATGGAGTGGGTTGTCATTTCCATCTCTAGGGGATATTCCCACCCCAGAGAGTGAACCCATGTCTCTTGCTTCTCCTGCATTGGCAGGTGGATTCTTTACCACTGAGCCATCAGGGAAAACTTTTTCTAAAAAATCTGTGCTCAGTTGTGTCCAGCTCTTTTCGATTCCATGGACTATAACCTGCCATGTGCTTCTGTCCATGGAATTGTCCAGGCAAGAATACTAGAGCAGGTTGCCATTTCCTACTCCAGGGGATCTGCCAACCCAGAGCTCAGACCCACAGCTCTTGCACTGACGGGTAGATTCTTTACCACGAGTGCCACCTGGAAAGACCCTTGCTAAGAGTAGGAAAATAGTATTTTTTTAAATTGAATTAGTTGATTTATAATATTGTGTTAGCTTCTGCTATACAGTGAGGTGATTTAGTATGTATATTTTTTCAGGTTATTTTCCATTATAGGTTATTATGGCATTTTTTAAAAAACATAATATAGGTGAGGAAAGTACATTTAGAGTAAAGCATCAGGTGAATACATAATATAGGTGCTACTCCCCAGCAATAATTGCCTTTACTGATGTTGTGTAATACTTCTGGTGACCTGCTTTTTTTCAGTGTTTTACTGAGAAAAGAACACACACAAGGAGAGAAAATGGGATGGTGAATCATTCTGTGCCCGTCACCCTGCAAATATTGTTGTCAGTACTTTGCCAGTGTTGCTTCAGCCATTTCTCACCTTCAGTTTGCTTTTTTTTGCTTCTGGAGACTTTTAAAGCAAACCCCAGACATCCTATCACCCCTCCTGCAAGTACAGTATGCGTCTCTAACAGATCATTATGCTTTAACATCATCTCAACATCATTATCCCATCTAGCAGTTCATGTTCAAATTCCCCTAATTACTTCAAAATATCTTGGTATAGTAGATATGTTTAAATAAGGATAAAAATGTCTCCATACTGTATTGCTGCTGCTACTAAGTTGCTTCAGTTGTGTCCAACTCTGTGCAACACCATAGACGGCAGCCCACTAGGCTCCCCCATCCCAGGGATTCTCCAGGCAAGAACACTGGAGTGGGTTGCCATTTCTTTCTCCAATGCATGAAAGTGAAAAGTGAAAGTGAAGTCACTCAGTTGTGTCCAACTCTTAGCGACCTCATGGACTGCAGCCAACCAGGCTCCTCTGTCCATGGGATTTTCCAGGTAAGAGTACTGGAGTGGGGTGCCATTGCCTTCTCCCCATACTGTACTAGGTCTCTTTTAATCTGTAATGCATTGGAGAAGGAAATGGCAACCCACTCCAGTGTTCTTGCCTGGAAAATCCCAGGGACGGGGGAGCCTGATGGGCTGCCGTCTGTGGGGTCGCACAGAGTCGGACATGACTGAAGCGACTTAGCAGCAGCAGCAGCAGCAGCAGTTATCTATAATTCTACCCATGCTATTATTTCTTGAAGACATTGACTCATGTTTTTTCTTTTTATATTTTCTAATTTTTAAAAAATAATTTTCCACTTGTCAGATTTAGCTGATGACTTACCCATGAAGTTTTTAAACTTGTTATTCTCTCCTAAAGATTTGTCACTAATTTTTTTGTCCGTTGGACTTTTGTAGAATAATGAAAACCCTTGACTGCCTTCTCAGAGTAATGGTTTCAAATGCATAAAATGAAGTATAATTATATCTTTATGATTTCTTTCTTTTGTAGACCATTGTGTTTTATTTTACCAAATTTGCAAAGTAGCAAAGCATGTGCTCCTTTATGTAGGACAAGATCGAGTTGAGAGTCTAGCAACTATCATGATTTGTAAATAGTGTTTAATGTAAACGTTTAGAGATATTTGTAACAACTCTATTGTGATGAAAAAAATGTGAGTTTGATTGCATCAGAGTCTTAGGAAGTGCTACAATACTGTAGTTGCTTGCATTCATAATTTAAGGTTCTAAATTGGATTTAGAGGAGACTGGAAATAAAGATGTTTTTGGCCTCTCTACTGGGCATGTGGGATCTTAGTTCCCAGACCAAGGATCAAAACCACGCCCTCTGTAGTGGAAGTGCAGAGTCTTAACCATTAGACTGCCATGGAGGTTCCAGGATGTACATTTTTTCCATATATGAATTTATAGACCATTGAATTCTATCCACGGGCCTGATCACCAGCTGAAGTTTACAGACTGTGTCATGTACTTCCTATGGCATCATATCATATTAATGTCTGGTTTTTACTTGTAGTGAAGGTAAGGTCGATCGGCTTGAGGCGCTGTGAATCTGACCCATTCATTAGAATAGTTCCCATCGGCCTTTCTCCTAATGGTTTTTAGCATTCAGTGATAGCTGCCTAGATGTATTACTTTATTAGGGATTGCAAAATGGTAACTTTCTAATTCTGTCATTCTTCCACTTGTATTAACTGCAATACTTCCATAAAGTAAGCAGTGGTTACCTTGAAATCCAGTTCATGTGATAAAATCTTGACTACTACTTGATTCTTTTACCAGTTTTCAGAGTAATGAGCTGATCTCTGAGGCATCCCCAGTGGTGAACAGAGAATTTTTGTTTGTTTTTGCAGCTTGGGTTTTGGCTATGGCTTTGGTTTGAGGAACACTGTGAATTACAGGAAATACATTTATCTCATCTATTTTCACCAGTCAGTCATTGTTCGCTTTGTTCAGCATTTGGCCTGTGTGAGCCCCTCTAAACTGGTCTCCCTGTCGTTTTGAAATGACCACATTGGTGTTTGGCAGTAGTATTGCTTTTTGGCACAGCAAGATATCCTAGGCTCAGCTTGTACCATACCTATCCCAGACTTAGAATAAGGAATGTTTCCAAGAATCTTGTGTTCCTTTTAATGGAAAATGATGTTTAAAAACAAGAATCTGGATATTAAGGGTATTTATTGTTGTTAGGTTACCATTACTTTCAAGCCTTTTCAGCAGACAGAGATATGAAATGTTTATTTTTTTTTTGAAAGAGAAAAATCATTTGTGTATATAATTTCCAATAGAAATTTCAGGGTGCAGAATTTTTCTCAACTCCTTTGACTTTATTCCCTAATTTGCTATTTCTTACATGTGACAATCTTAGTTCCTAGTGGTGGTAACATAATGGCTTGTTTGCTATAGCTCACAGAATACACACAGTAGTTTCAAAATAGCAATACCAATATTACACAGAGCAGTAAGCCCAATACATCTAGTTTAGGATTCATTTGCAGAACACTTTTTTTTCCTTTGGACTGTTTCTCACTAAGTATATAAAATCAAAATACTGTGCTTTAAACCCTTATAACTATTTTCTCTGTAGTTATGCCAACACTTTGATATATAGCTGGATATGTACATTTAAAATTTACATATAATTTGTAGAGATTGTTTTGCTTTTTTGATTAAAAAAATAATTCTGTAAAAATTTGATGTGGTTCCAAAGCTAAAACTTATAAAGCAAAATTCACTAAGAAAACTTTGGCTTCAGTGCTTGTTCCCTTGATCCTATTTCCTCACTCCCCCAGTAAGTAACCTTTTTTTTTTTTTTTAATTTAATTAATTTTTTTTTTCCGGTTGTCCTGGGTCTTCAGTGCTGCACACGTGCTTTCTCCAGTTGTGACAAGTTGCGACTACTGTTCGTTGCAGTGTGAAGGCCTCATTGCTGTGACTTGTCTTGCTGTGGAGCACAGGCTTTAGGCCTGCAGGCTTCCGCAGCTGCAGCGCAGGCTCAGTGGTTGCGGTGCACGGGCTTCATTGCTTCGGGGCAAGTGGAATCTGCCTGGACTGGGAATCGAATCCCTGTCCCCTGCTCTGACACGCGGATTCTTATCCACTATGCCACCAGGAAAGTCCAGCCACTTTTATTCAGTTCAGTTCAGTCGCTCAGTCGTGTCCGACTCTTTGCAACCCCATGAATCGCAGCACGCCAGGCCTCCCTGTCCATCACCAACTCCTGGAGTTCACTCAAACTCACGTCCATCGAGTCAGTGACGCCATCCAGCCATCTCATCCTCGGTCGTCCCCTTCTCCTCCTGCCCCCAATCCTTCCCAGCATCAGAGTCTTTTCCAATGAGTCAACTCTTTTCACATGAGGTGGCCAAAGTACTGGAGTTTCAGCTTTAGCATCATTCCTTCCAAGGAAATCCCAGGGTTGATCTCCTTCAGAATGGCCTGGTTGGATCTCCTTGCAGTCCAAGGGACTCTCAAGAGTCTTCTCCACCACCACAGTTCAAAAGCATCAATTCTTTGGCTCTCAGCCTTCCTCACAGTCCAACTCTCACATCCATAGGTTTGGTTAATTGTCCAGTGTTTCTTAGTGAAAAATCCTATCTAATCTAGACATAATATGTATTGTGCTCAGTCATGTCTGACTCTTTGCAACCCCATGGACTGTGTAGCCTGCCAGGCTTCTCTGTCCATGGGATTTTCTAGCCAAGAATACTGGAGTGGTTTGCCATCTCCTGCTCCATATACGTATTATAACACATAGTATATCTATCTCTTTACATACAGATAGAGATAGCATAGCTATAATGTGATTGTATCCACTTGTATGTACATGTCTCTTCTTTCTTATACACAGTAAAGCACTATAAATATTCTGTGTTTTTGATTTAGTAAAATGTACTATGATTACTATGGTTACTCCACATATAAAGATTGCCCCCAATTCCTGCTTAAGAACAGACCCCACTGTGTGGATGCACCATAGCATTTCTAACCAATTCCCTATTTGATATCCGTAAATTATTCTTTAAGGACCACTTGCTTATCACTATGATGTAATGGACAGAAGCAACAGAAATTGCACCCCTTTGGTTTCCAGAATTCACAACCTGAATCTCCAGCAAAATAGCAGAGTAGAGACAGTATAAGATCGTGGGAACATGTTTAGAAGTGAGATAGGTCAAACTGGAAGCCTAATTATCCCCGATCTCACCTCTCTGAGCTTCCATTTCCTCAACCTGAAAATACAATAATGAAACCATATTTATACAGAACCCTGACAGTGTATGCAAGGCAGGTAGCAGTACACCTGGCCTAGAATATGTGCATGTAAAATCACAGCAATAATTAATATTTTACTGATTTCCTCAGCGGTAAGACAGAATCCCAAATGGGTCTCAGTCCTTTATTTTTCTGTTTTGTATTTACTTTTATTTCTTGATGGAGAGGCTCATTAGTTCCTTTTCCTGTCCCTAGAAGCACTGCTCCAGGGAAGAGGGAAGCTAGCGGGAGCTGTAACTCACCTTGAACATGCTCTCCAAAAGCATTGCCTATCAACTTATTTACAGGTGACCTTTTAAACTGAGTATTGGGAAGCTTTGGCGGACACGAAGACTTGGGTGTGTGACAGGTAACTGGAGCCCCCTAGAAAAGTCGTCAGAGGGTGGCAGCTTGTTTTCTGATGGCACCAAAGCCTCCACCCGAGCCAGCCCAGGTTCCCGCCCTCCCTGACGCTCTATACCTGGCAAGTTCAGCAGCCCCAGGTGGCCTGCGGTCCCGCCTCAGAGCGTGTGTGTTAGTTGCTCAACCGTGTCTGACTATGCGACCCCGTGGACTGGAGCCCACCGGGCTCCTCTGTCCATGGGATTCTCCAGGCAAGGATACTGCAGTGGGTTGCCATTTCCTCCTCCAGGGGATCTTCCAGACCCAGGGGTTGAACACACTGCTGCCTCAAGGTCAGGCCGAAGCAGCAGGATCTGGGAGTCTTCATTTCAGGCAGGCCATTAGCATCACAAAGGCCTCTCATTCCCTAAACCCTGTCTAGGAATGATTCCTTCTGGGCATTCCCTCTGTGATCCCTAAGAAGCTCCTAGGAGGAGGAGGAAGGAATTGGGGAGGAACGAATGTTGGGATCCTCCCTCAAGGGGATCAGTTTTGAGCAGAGTTTTTAAGAGAGAGAAGGACCGCGAGCCCAGGGAGAAGAAAGCAGCCTTCCTGTTACCAATGCTTCTGTGTTTCATCAGAAGGAGGCTTTGAAGTCACAGACTGAATGCCTGAAGGCCTTTGGCTGCAGTCTATCACCTCTCAGAACCTCTTGTTTCCTCGGTTGTAAAATATGTTTATAAAAATGGTGATATTCCTCATCCAAAGCACTGTTGTGATGATTCAATGAGATTTATAGTTTCTTGTGTTTGGCAAAGAATAGAAGCTCAGGAAAAGCGAATTTCCTTTCTACCCTCTCCCTTTTTTCAAGCACTTATCCCACCACATCTTAAAAATAAAACCAGGTGGTTATAGTAAGAACTGAAATCTCTGGAAAGGCACGGGCAGACGTTATATTAAATTCGTAACAGTAACTTTTAATGTTGGTGACAATAGCCTTCTTTTATGCGTAAAGCAAGCAGCAGAAGTTCTGAGACTGGAAGTAGCTGGTCCGTGGTCACACCCAGGGCCTTAGCTTGCCCTTAATCCCCTTTTACATGAATTAGGAAATGGTGCTCCTCTGCTTCCCAGGCGGTACTAATGGTAAAGAACCTGCCTGCTGATGCAGGAGATCTAAGAGGCCCAGGTTCAGTCCCTGGGTCAGGAAGGTACCCTGGACAAGGGCATGACAATCCACTCTAGTGTTCTTGCCTGGAGAATCCCATAGACGGAGGAGCCTGGCAGCCTACAGTCCACAGGGTCACACAGAGTCAGACACGACTGAACCGGCCTAGCACACATGCCTTGTGCCCTCTGCTTGGGTCAGTGCCATGGACACAGGAGTGACCATTGGAGCTGAGGCAGGGTTCAGCCCCCTCTCACCACCTTGCTGTGAAGCTGTTGTGAAGTACACAGCTCACACAGCTCTGCACAGAAGCTCTGGTCAAATGCATCAGTTCAGTTCAGTCACTCATTCCTGTCTGACTCTTTGTGACCCCATGGACTGTAGCAATGCCAGGCCTCCCTGTCCATCACCAAGTCTTGGAGCTTGCTGAAACTCATGTCCATCGAGTCGGTGATGCCATCCAAAGGCATAATTTTGATCGAATGCATAGTTAAATACATAGTTCTGATCAAACTGAAATTCAGCCCCAGATCTGATTGGCATTCAGACCACATCCTTTCCATTGCTACCTGGGAGTTCACTCCTTCATATTTCCTTGGAGATCCTGCTCCATCCTTTCTCTCTTCTCTCTCTGCTTCATCTCCATCTCTCCCCTTTCCTTCTCTTCTGGCTTTCCTTCCTCGCTGACACACTCAAGTCTCTACACTTAAGTGCCGCTGGGATTTTGAAACAAATCATGGTCCATAACGCCACCCCTCCTCCCCATGCCTAGCTCCAGACCTGGCATTGATAGGCCTTCTGAGCAAATTGCTTGTTCAGAACCCTTGCAGTCTACAGTAGGCTGCGTCTTCACCATCCTCCTTGTTGCCCTCAGAACCTCGCAAGTTGCTTTGCCCACAGTGATCTCCATTTGGCAAGAGGGAACGAAAAGATTTTTTCCCAAGAGCAGTCATCTTAAGCAGGCACTAGAGGGCAGCAGAAGGTCGCACATGAACTTTTGTTTCCCTTCCTGTCCCTGACTGGCCACAGCCCACCTTGTCTCAAGAGGCTGGAGTCCTGTGATTCCACTTCAAGGCTGACTGCTCCCTGAACAGCAGGGGAGATAGAGGTCGGGGGAGGCGGGGGCTGAGCATGCCTTAGTCTGTGGGAAGAGCCATTTTCAGACCCACTGAGCTGCGCTGGGATTCTTCACTCTGCCTTTTATTTACTTTAGGGCAAATACAGCAGAACCATATGGCTATTTTTATACTTCTTAAAAATATCAAAATGTAATTGCAGAAAAGAGATATCGGCCACTACTGGGCCCTGGGCATTGTCCAGGGGTCCCTCTCCCTGCCCCACAGAGAATATGACTTTCTGCAGAGATTTACCTGCTGTCCTTTGAAACAAGTATCCTCTTGGAGGTTATGCACTGGAACCCTGAGCCCCAGTTCCCTTCTCCATAAAAGGGGGCAACAATTTCTACTTGGTAGGATGACTGCAAGAACTATATGAGATCATAGATGCTGTATCTCTCCTCTGATGCTCAGAACAGTTCCATGAAGAATTAGTATCCTCATTATACAAATGAAAAAAACGACGAGGTGACTTGCCCAGAATTCAGAATCTGGCTTAATAGCTTGGGACTTAAGCTTTCAATCCTACTTTTGTCTACTATGTTCCACCAGGTAGGAAGCACATAGTTTAAGGAGATTTCTGATAGTGTGGTTAACGTGCCAGCAGGTTGCAAGGAAAGCTTCACAGATTCAGACACGCACAGGAATGAATAATGCTGAGCGGAAGGCCAAGCACAGGAATAAATGACCTCTGAGGATGTTCCTGACACCCTAGAATTTATAATTTCTTTTTTGGGTTCTGTTTCTCATCCTCTAAATAATCCAGGATTTCTATACTAATTTAATGACTTTTTACAGATGAGAAAGTGAAGCCTCAGGGAGGCTAAGTGGCTTGTCCAAGGTGATCCAGCTGGAAATGGAAGAGCTGGGATTTAAACCTGAGCAAGTCCCTGTGACACAGCTGCCCTTCTGCAGCTGAGCATATGGTGCATTTAGGGAAGAAGCTGNAGCTCAACTGGAATTCCATCACCTCCACTAGCTTTGTTTGTAGTGATGCTTTCTAAGGCCCACTTGACTTCACTTTCCAAGATGTCTGGCTCTAGATTAGGGATCACATCATCATGATTATCTGGGTCGTGAAGATCTTTTTTGTACAGTTCTTCCTTGTATTCTTGCCACCTCTTCTTAATATCTTCTGCTTCTGTTAGGTCCATACCATTTCTGTCCTTTATCGAGCCCATCTTTGCAGGAAATGTTCCCTTGGTATCTCTAATGTTCTTGAAGAGATCTCTAGTCTTTCCCATTCTGTTCTTTTCCTCTATTTCTTTGCATTGATCGCTGAAGAAGGCTTTCTTATCTCTTCTTGCTATTCTTTGGAACTCTGCATTCAGATGCTTATATCTTTCCTTTTCTCCTTTGCTTTTCACCTCTCTTCTGTTCTCAGCTATTTGTAAGGCCTCCCCAGACAGCCATTTTGCTCTTTTGCATTTCTTTATGGAGCTCACAGTTTAGTCAGGCAGACAGCTATTAATTTAACATTAGCTAACATTTAAAATGTGCTAAGCAGTATGATTGGACTTCCCTGGTGGCTCAGATGGTAAAGAATTTGTTTGCAGTGTGGGAGACCTGGGTTCAATCCCTCCGTCGGGAAGATCCCCTGGATAAAGGAATGGCTACCCACTCCAGTATTCTTGCCTGGAGAATTCCATGGATGGAGGAGCCTGGTAGGCTAGAGTCCGTGGGGTCACAAACAGTCAGACACAACTGAGTGATTTTCACTTTCAAGTACTATAATAACGATGATGATATGGTAGTTCGGTTGATAGTACAAACTGAGAATGATCAAACAGAGTTCATGAGTATATGCATGTTTGAAAGTATGTGAGTTGGTTCCCATATTCCTTGTATCATATTCACTAGATAATCTTCCTCTGCCTGTAGCTGAAAATCTTAGCAAGCCACACCTAATCTATCATTTTTATGGAACAGACTGTGCCATAGATATTTTAAGTTGATATCACAGTTTCACATCCGGAATTAGGATGTCTAGTCTAAGTTTTTAATCAAATCTCTAAATCCAACAAGTCAAATCTCCTCTCCCTTCTCAATGAGAGCATTAGGAGGTAGAACAAGGTTAGCCTTGGTGCTCTTTCTCTCGATTGTTCCTCCTCTTCCCCTTCCTTCATAGTCAGAGCAAGAGGGGGAAATGTTAGGATTAGGAAGGTCATACTTTCCCTGGTGGGCTTCCCAGCTGGCCCAAGTGGTCAAGCATCCACCTGCCAATACAGGAGACACAGTTCAATCCCTGCGTTGGGAAGATCGCCTGGAGTAGGAAATGGCAACCCTTTCCAGTATTCTTGCCTGAGAAATCTCATGGGCAGGGGACACTGCCGGGCTACAGTCCATGGGTTGCAGAGAGTTGGACACAAATGAATGGCTGAGCAACACACTTGTCCGGCTCCCCTTGTATCTGGCTCTGTGTTCTTGGATGCTGATGCTGATTTTTGAAACCAACCCTTTCCCTTGGGGAGCTTTTCAGCAGTGCCTGTGGCTAGGGGCTTCTCCTAAGACCCAGGATGGTGCAGCATCTCTTTGGTTGGCCACTGCTCATCCCCCTCCACCCTCTGTTTCCCACCCTCTGGAGATGCTCACTGTGGGGACCCATTTCTCTTACCGTTCCTCCTGAGTGAGACTCAAAACAGATCCTGGGCAGCTCATTCTCTTATGTGACCCACATCTGGTCCAGGGGAAATAGTCTGGCATTTTTCCCACTGTCAGCCTCTGTGATTTGGGGCTCACCCTTCTGCAGCCCCTTCTGTTCTGCTGCCACAGGCCACTGGAGCTTTTGCAGGTGGGGTAAGACCCTAGTCCTGAGACTTGCGTAAGGCTGGAGTTGCTGAGACATGTCGCAGTTTCTCTAAGAGGCACTCTTTTGAGGCCCCTTAGCCCAAAATTTAGGATTAGGAGGTAGCATGCTCCACATTACCCACCTGGGGTGCTGGGGACTCTAAACATTAGGTAATAGCTGTCTCCAAAGCAAATCTCCCCTAAATCCTTTCTGTCTACTCTCTGACCTCGTTTTAGTTCCTTGTTCTGGCTGAGGTTTCTAGAGTTATGAAACCAGTGAGGATTCATCTCCTTTGTAAATTCTGCCTATAGGGGCCTGGCTTGGGGACTTCACTTCCATTCTGTCTGGGTGTAGAAATTTCAATTTTAACGTCTTATTACAACAGCGGCACAGTGATAATTAAAACAACCGCAGCAACAACACTGATAACAACTAGTATTGACTGAGTCTGGCAGGCACCTTATTCGATCCCTACAAGTAGACTTTCAGGCTGATACTGTTATTTGTAAAGGGCACACTGATGGTGTTGGGTTTTCAGCATCAGGCTGGGCGGCTCAGGTTGCACAGCGCAGAAGCGTGGCCCTTGCTGCATGCCGTTTCAGCTGGCTACTTCCCCTTTGTAAAGGAGATTTCTGTGGGCCCTTGAGTCAAGCTTCACAGCAGTTGCTTTCCTCCAACAGGAGACAGTAACTCCGCCTAAGAAATGATCCCATTTCAGCAATTCCTGGGAGGCCATTGCTGTAATAAAGGCCATTCTTTATGATATAAAAGTCTCCCCCTCTCGCCCCCACCCTTAACGTTTCTAATTTGAGCCCCTCTGGTCCCTGTGGAGTCTTTAAATGCTTCAAGTGCAAGCCTATTGCCAAAGCAAGCCTGTCTGACTCGGAGGCAGCGCCCTGCACTGTTGCCGAATATTGAACAAACATTCAAGCGGCTTTGGCTCTCCCAGAAGCCCTCAGTCTGAGGCCTTTGTTTTGTTTTCTGGATGAGGGCAAGCGGTGCCATCACCTCCCGCCGAAAAGCCCTGGCTGCCCTCCCAACAAGGAGTTGTCACTTCAACCGAGCCTTTTTTTTTATTTTTTTCCTGGTGGCAACAAAATAATACCCAGCAGGAATTTGGGAGGAGAAAAAAGAGAGTTCAGCTGGCAGGTTCTCAAATGAATGGGCTGCAGTGTCATTGGAACTGAATTGGGCTTGAAACCAGACATGATCCTATTTTGGAAGCATTGTTCAGAGGGATGGGAAATGTGAACAGAGGATAAGTCTCTTCAAAAATGCTCTTTATCCTTGGCCTGTTAAAGGCAGCCTGTTTTAACTGAACTCTCCCATCCCCTCAATGGCAAGGGTCTATGTGAGAACCCGGAGGAGGTCAGAACAACTGGCAAATTGATCAGCTATTCATCTGTTAACCTTTCAATTGAGGGAGCTAATTTTACTTTGAGAAGAAGTTGCCACTTGATTGCAAGCCATCAATTAACTGTCAATCACGAAATTCACAAATCTTGGGTCTTAGACTCACCAGGGCTTCGATGAGATAGTACAGTGATCAGGGCATATAAATATACATGTATTCAAATACATTGTTGAAAATATTACTGAAAGCCTAACGTGCTCCAGGGGATGTGTAAAGTGGATATGGTTGTCAGAAGGACCGACAGGATCCTGCCCTCATGGAGCTTCTCGTCTGAAGACACTGCAGGTGATGCATAGAACGGGATGCTTGTGAGGGAGTTTAGTATGAAACTCGTATAGAGATTAGAGGCACAGGCATGAAGTTCAGCCTAGGTGTTTCTGAGAAACTGGCCCCTGAACTAAGACCTGAAGGGTGAGGGGGGTTTGAGCCGAGAGAAGGCAGGGGCAGAGGCTGGGAAGGGGAAAGCGTTCTATACAGAGAGAAGAGCATGCACCAAGACACAGGGAAAGGTCAAGGTGTAGGTGAGAAGCACAGTGGCCTCTGTAGGTGACAGCAGGGGAACCGGAAGGAAGAGGACGACAGGTGAGACCCGAGAGGCACTCGGGGGTCTAGGTCCTTCGTTACCTATGTGCCATGCTTAAGGATTTGGGTCTTCATCCTCAGAACAGTGAACACTCTCCTAAAAAGAGTTTTAAGCAGAAGAATATAGTTTGCTTTTCGAAAAGATGACTTTAGCCACAGAACGAGGTTGGAGCAGAAACAATTAGCTTTTGCAATTGTAGTGTCTACAGAGGAATAATTAATGGAAGGGCTAATGGTCTTCCCTGTTGTAACTCCTCCAGATCATAACTTAGGCATGACACAATCCTTACAAAAAGGATCTCCGTAAATAAATGTGTATGGGACTTAGTGGTAAATCCCTTTTTCCATTTAGGTCTCAGGTTCCTCACTGTTAAGCGACGGGTTTGGACCAGATGATACCCAAGTGTCTTTCTTTTGCAAAGTAAACCCTTAAATTCAGCATGGACTCTATACTGATACTGACCGGAATGCAGTTTTCAGTTTGGTCTGTGGGCTTTTAACCCTGTTTTTTGAACCAGTAGATTGAAAAAAAAAATTATGTGACCAAACAGATCAACAAAGATCAATAGCTTGTTCAGTTGTTAGTTAGATTCTTAACCAGATGGCTAGGAATGTTTGTTTAATCCAGGGAATAGTTGCTCCCAGCACCACGTTACACATTTTTTCGCAGTTAAGTTATGGCAAGGTGCTATGAGGGCTGGGGCTTGTGTGTTCTAAAATATGAGATAGCAATAGTTTAAGTGATGAATTGGTTAACAGGACTGCGGCCATGCGCTGAAAGGATTCACTAACTCATCATATCACCTCAGAAAGTCATTTTCCTTCTTTGGGACACAGTTTCCTCTCATTTAAAATGGGAGGATTTTACCAGATTAGACTTTTGAAAACTATTGAAAAAACATACTGAAAACATATTTCGTGGAGAAAAGATACCCCACTCTATCTTTTCTCCTTGGAGGTTAAGAATCCAAGTGTATTTATGATCTATTTATTTTTCTCCTTTAATCCATCATGCTGCCCCATTCCTATATAACCTTTCTCTAAGACTCAGTTTCCCCATCCATAACTTAGGGCTACACACCAGAGGTTTCCAAAAGGGTCAGATAGTAAATATTCTAGGCTTTGTGAGCTTATGGAGTCCTCATTGCAGCTACTTAATTCTGCCATTTGTAGCCATGTACAATATATAAATAAATGAGAGTGATTGCGTTCTAATAAAACTTTCTTTACAAAAACAGGCAGAGGCTGGATTTGACCCGTGGCCCATAGATCGGTGAACTCTGGGTCAGCAGTGTGGACTCACTGCTCCCGAATGTCCCTGACCTTCTCCCCTGAAGAGTTCTCTCCCAAGTTGGAAGTCACCCTTCTCCAAAACTATCCCTCTGGCCTGCACTTCCTAAGGTCATCTTCACCGCCATCCTCTTCTGACACGTCCATACGCAAGACTGTCTGTCTCCCCAGCTGCTGAGATGCCTTCTCCGCAGCTTTGTTTTGTTTATCTTAGTAACTATCCTTCTTTAATCCCTCTGAAGGATTGGTTAGCTGGAATCCGCCTCGTCTTCTTCCCCTAGAGCCTTTGATCTGATGCTCATAAGCATTTGCTGACAGCCAGACAGAAAAGGTGGAGCCCAGATCTGAAGCCCGAGGGCCCAGAGAGTAATGAATGGAGACTGCGTTTATTTGTCTTTCTAATTGGCAAGCCCATTTCCAGATCAGCTGCAAGTCACTGCAAGCTGAGAGCGAAAGCAAGGGACAACCTCCTTTCTCCCAGGCCTCGGTGCCCAGGGCCTCTGTACTCCAGCAAGGCTGGAGCTTGCTCTGACTTCACTAGGCTTGGGTGAAGCTGCCATCTGGACCAAGCTCTGTCCCTCAGCGTAGGACCGCCTTGCCTTGTCACTCAGATGGTACATGGCACAGCTTTTAGGACACTATTCACATCATCCATGACGTAAATAGAACTCTCTAAGTTCTACAAATCACTTTGCTTCTTCAGGCTTTGAGGCCTTTCTTCTTAGGAAATCCTACATGGAAGGCCAGTCTGTAAATGAGATGCAAGTGGAACAGCTCTATTTGGAGCTGAGATGCAGGTGTAGGGTACTGCCCGCTCAGTCTTCCTTTTGCTCTCCTCAAGCAGCTGCTGAGACGGCTGTTGGAATCCCTAGAACCCCTCAGATGAATTTTTGGAACCTCTAGACTGGATTACCCCGGGTTGGCTCAGTGGTAAAGAATCTGCCTGCAGTGCAGGAGCCGTAGGAGATGTGGGTTTGATCCCTGGGTGAGGAAGATCCCCTGGAGGACAGCATGGTAAGCCACTCCAGTATTCTTGCCTGGAGAATCCCCATGGAGATAGGAGCCTGGTGGGCTACAGTCCATAGGAGTCGGACAGGACTGAAGCAAATTAGCACACACGTGCAGACTGGATTTTGTGTGTTGCTCTGACCGTTCACAGCTGTATAATCTCTCTCTTTGGTAAAGTATCAAATATATCCCTAGCCCTGTGCTAAGCATTGAATGCCACTGGGGGCAGGATGGGAGACATGGTCCGTGGTCTCTGTGAACCGATTACATGGTTGCAGAGGCCAAAAGAAAATGGGATGAGAAAGTGAAACGTAACAAGGTAAGGTCTTGCAAACAGGAATACCTATCAGAGAAGCAGGGTTGGGGCGAGGAGGAAAGACTTCCTGAAGATGGTCACATTGCATCGGAGCACCATTTGGAGAGGCAGAGGGAACAGTAGGTCAGGGTAAGCAAAGACACGGAGGTGTGAAATGCCAGTTGTGGGGATAAAGAAAGACAGTGCACAATGGGGCACGCATCCCTCAAGCCCACGACAGTCTGCTGAGGACCAGACATTTGAATAAAGGAGCAGATGAGCATGAAAAGAAAGGGGAAGTAATGCCTTTCCCAGACAGACCCACCTCCTCACTCATCTACCAGTCATAACGGTTTTAGTTACTGTTAACTTCAAGTTACAGGATTAATCACTATAGGCTCTTGGATATTCAGAGCCTTTCCCAAGGCGGTGGAGCTACTGTCTAGCAGAACTGAGATTTAAACTGAACTTGACTCCAAAGCTTGTCTTTCCCCCCCATGGAACTTCATGGAAAATCTAGGACAAGTAAGTTTTAAAAACAAAGGTAGAATTTATAAAATTGTTCGTAAAGAAAAGAACTTCTTATTGGGAAAAATATGCAGGAATATTTATATCTTGCAAGGTCCTTGGAAAAACCCTCTAACCCAACCTACTGCCTGAATTTATTTTTCTGTTTTTTATTTTGTGAATTATGAAAGTATGATAACGTATTTACAGGAGACTTGAAAAATACAGAACAAAGTTACATATAATTCTACTATATACTACAATCATTTTTTAAGTAGGTGCATTAAGATTTTTACTTGGAGTTTCCGTATCAAACTCTCAAAAATTAATAGAATAAATACACAGAAAAGTAGACGGAGAGAGTAGACCTGAAAAGCACCATGAACCAATTCAACATAATTAAGGTTTATACAATTTCCACACAACAGTACAACCTGCTGACTTTAAATACAAAGAAGATGAGACCCAAAGAAAGCAAAGGGTTATTTAATACCAATGGTAGAACAAGACAGCTTTCTGGTCTTGGAGACCTCAGATCAGTGTTCTTTCTAAAGCATCATGAGTCACATCATCCGTTTTCCCTTTGCGGTGGATAACCGCCTCTTAGCACATCTCGATGGGTTCAAGAGTCTGACCTTTTGACCTTTACTGAACTTATCTCTCTTTCTCCAGAGACCACGGAGCTGGGCAGCAAGAAGGAGCTGAAGTCCATGCCCTTCATCACCTACCTCTCAGGCCTGCTGACGGCCCAGATGCTGTCGGATGACCAGCTCATCTCGGGTGTGGAGATCCGCTGTGAGGAGAAAGGCCGCTGTCCGTCTACCTGTCACCTCTGCCGCCGCCCGGGCAAGGAGCAGCTGAGCCCCACCCCGGTGCTGCTGGAGATCAACCGTGTGGTCCCACTGTACACTCTTATCCAGGACAATGGCACCAAAGAGGTGAGCTTACCCGGCATGGCTGCTGAGTCACATCTGGGCACCAGCCCTCCCACCCCCTGCCCTTGCGGGCTCTGTGTCCATCAGGATGGTCATCATCAGCATGGTGAGGGCCAGCATTTACTGCTTGCTTACCATGCGGTGAACACGTGTGTAACTTGGTAGCACTAGCTGCTGTAACAGACAAATTCTCAAATCCCAGTGACTTGGTCCGGTTAAGGTTATTTCTTGCTTGCGCAGAGTCCTAAATAGTTGATTTTGATTGATGAATAGCCTTACTCTGAGAGGTGGTTCAGGGTCCCAGCCTGTTCCATCTTGTGCTCCATTAATCTGGTGCTTTGATGGCTGCTGTGGAAGGAGAAAGAACGTGGGAAATTGTACATGAGAAGTGTAAATGGGCCACGCCTGAAAATGGCACATGATCACTTCAGTCTTCCTATTCCGCTAGCCAGAATTCAGCCATTGGGCACACCTGTCTGCAGATGAAGACAGGGGAATGCATTCTATCAGCCTGCCTAGGAGAAGCAAATATGAGTTTGGTGAAAACCTAGCAGCCTCTCCCTCAGTACTCTACTTGGGTTATCTCATTTAATTTACCCTCCAGATCTATGACTTCTTTATAAGTATGGCGCTAATTCATATGGAATTTCTGACATTTGACCATTTATTTATCAAGATGGCAATTCTGCGTGGTTTGTCTTTTTCTCCTGCCCACTTTACAAGTGAGGAAACACGAGATGAGTGATTGCTCCATGTTGGTCTGATCCGGAGCCTGAATACTTAATTGTGAAATTTTATCTCCTCTTGTTCCTCTTTATGTCTCTCTGGCTTTTGATTATGGCATGTCAGAGCTCAAGGGGACTCTATGAATGATTTGGTTCACCTTTTTGCAAACTCATATCCATGGAACTTTTTTTTTTTTTCCAAATGCAGTTTTCAATCCCAACCCACAAAACCAGGAATAGTATGCCACTGCTTCAGTGAGGAAGGAGGTAGATAAAGCCTCTCTACTTGGTCTCCAATCTTTCCTCTGCAGCAACTTCTGGACAGTCCTGGGCCTCCAGAGAAGACAATCTGGTGGGCCAGTGACCAAGTCCCACAGGACGTTATGGATCATGTGCCCCTCCCAAGGCATCCTGTTGGGCTGAGTGCCAGTGCTGGAAACAGTCAGGGAGGGCTTCATAGAGAACAGAGAGGAGATGAGAATAAGTGAGGACAGTTTCGGGTGGATAACCTGAGGCAGAAAAGAACATGGTCTGTGCAAAGACCTGTAGAAATTCCCCATGACTCAGACCAAGAGATGAAGGGAGGGCAGAGGTGAGGCCAGAGGGATCAGAAAGAACCTGATTATTTAGGGTATTGTAAGCTAGGTCCTGGAGTTTGGACGCTGTCTAGAGGGCAGTGACTCACTGAAGATACATGGTTAGCAGGAGGTTGATGGAATTAGCTTTGTGTAGCAGAAGGAGTCTCCTGGAAACAACATAGAGGACCATCAGTGGGAGAGCAGTTAATTAAGGTGCAGACTCTGCATACAAGGGAACACTATACTACAACCAAGATCAATGAACTGTAATGACACTTAATAGGAGATGGATGAATATAATGTTAAATGAAGACAGGAGATCCCAAAGATATATTTTGCATAGTGTGATACCCTTCCCTCTATTTTTAGTTGAAGCAAGATAAACACACACATCAAATACACTACCTTTTAAGAATAAATATGCATGCAATAGACAGTTTAAAAAGGAATCAGGGAAATGATGAACATGGGACTTAGGTTGATGATCTTGAATCAGGGAGGCAGGACGATGGCATGAGGGAGCATTAGTCACATGAAAGCTGCCAAGTTTCTAGCTGATGTTTTGGGTGCTGGATTTGTGGGGGTTTACCGAAGTGTTGGGGCTTCCCTGGTGGCTCAGATGGTAAAGAATCTGCCTGCAATGCAGGAGATCTGGGTTCGATCCCTGGGTCAGGAATATCCCCTGGAGAAGGAAATGGCAATCCACTTCAGTATTCTTGCTTAGAGAATTCCACGGACAGAGGAGCCTGGCAGGCTACAGTCCATGGGGTTGCAGAGTCGGACATGACTGAGCGGCTTTCACTATTAAAAATGTTAAAGTTAGCTAAGTAGCTGAGGCTAACCAGATGAATACATAAAGCCTAACCACGCATGGTACAGCAATGAGCTTGACTCATGAACCACGCACCTCAAATCATCTGACTTTGTGCCTCAGAGGTCCCCAAACCAACAACGAAAAAGTCACAAAAGCCAAATTACATACACATCTCCTTGTCTCTGGTTTCAGGGTGAGAATCAACTGTGGAAGTATAAGAGTGGAGCCAGGGAGGCCCCCAAGGAGGCTCTTGACGCTTTCACATAACACGAAAGGTCGTCTGATGAGCGTTGTGTCAGTGACGACATCCACAGAGCAGCATGCTGCTAGCTGTGCAGGGCTGAGCGCTCCAGGGGCCGGTGAGAGAGGCTATAGTGAGGGAAGGGAAAGGGAAGGTGGTTGTGTCTAACTCTCTGCTGCCCGTGGACTGTCGCCTGCCGGGCTCCTCTGCCCATGGAATTTTCCAGTCTAGAATGCTGGAGCAAGTTGCCATTTCCTTCTCCAGGGGATCTTCCCACCCAGGGCTGAACCCGTGTCTCTTGTGTCTCCTGCACCGGCAGGCGGATTCTTTACCGCTAGCACCACCTGGGCAGGCCGCTGAGAGAGGCCCCGACTATCCCTACTTGCTTCTCTCTGTGGGCCTCGCTCTCCTCCCCTGCGAGGCACCTTGAAAAGTGAAAGTGAAGTCGTTCAGTCGTGTCCGACTCTTTGCGACCCCGTGGACTGCAGCCCACCAGGCTCCTCCGTCCATGGGATTCTCCGGGCAAGAATACTGGAGTGGGTTACCATTTCCTTTAATCACCGGATTTTGATGGTGTGTTCTTGGCACGTGCGGCAGCAAGATGAGCACTGGTTCCTTTACGCTTTGCTTAGAAATCAGGTTCCTCTATGTCTGGACGCCGTGCTAGCTTCCCTCTGCATCGTCTATGTATCCAGTTCCAGAAAACTGTTTTTCCTGAGACCGATTCACGTGCTCTCCGCTAGAGAAGCCCAGGACTGGGAAAGCGGTCGCTAGGTGGCACTGTTCTCCTTAAGGACACCTGCTGCCTTTGTAGCACGAGTCCTTTTTGCCTTACTTCTGTTTCTGAGTGCCCGTTTGCCTTGAAGAGCAGGACAAATGGACGCACATGGACACAAACGGGCATGGGCTTCCTCTTCATGGAGTTTACAGGCTGGGGGAGGAAGATATCACTGAAACACTCACACCAGATGAGTGAGACCAAACTGTGCGGAGTCCCAAGAGAGGGCCAGGCCTGGGGGTTCACGGTGGGTGACCGAGGGCCATGTGGGGTCAGAGAAGGCTTGACTCCCTTCCCGGGTGATGTGGGGATAGAGGGTCAGGTGCACAAAGTGAAAGTGGAGGGCCGGGTTTGGCAGAGGGAGACCTGGGAGCATTCCAGAGCGAAGGTGCAGCTCCTCCAGAGGCCTGAAGAATGTGCAAACGTGGCCTGATCCCTGGGGTCCAGATGGGGAGCTCTGTGGGTGCATCCTAGCGCCTTGCGATCCCTGCCTCCTGGGACCAGATGGTGATGATCGCACAGTGCCTGGCGTGCAGCATGTCATGGGCTTATCTTTTCTATAATAAAAATGCTGCTTGCCTAAACTGACCCCGTCCTTTTTCCATGCTTTCTTTAGTACCTCCTCTTCCAGGTAGTACTCAGTCACTTTCAAATGCCCAGAGTGCTAGGGACATGGCCTACAGAGCAGGATCCGCATTTTGTACAAGAGAGATGGTTGGTGAACCCAAAAGGTCAGAATGCAAATGGAGGGATTTCAAGAGTATTCTCACACTTTATAAATATTGCTGGAACTCATAGAGAAAGGATACCATGAGTGGAATTCTACATAAGTAAAAGGATTTCCTCCTGTTGACCTTCCAGAACAGAATGGAACCGTCCTGCTATGTGAGAACACCTGTCTCCTTGAGGTATTTGAAGTGCTTAGTCAACTCCTGAGTCCCAGGGCACTGTCAGGAAGTGTCAGAGAAGGGGTGTGACTTGCCTGAGGTTTGTGGCACTGTTCTGGCCTCTGATTCTGGACCAGATCCAGGGTGTACTCTGCATAATCTTGGGGACCCTGGGACTCTAGCTCCTTTGGTGGTTGGGGTCTCCTTCGGTCCATCTCCAGGAATGTGTGGGANCTCCAACACCACACTTCAGAAGCATCAATTCTTCGGTGCTCAGCTTTCTTCACAGTCCAACTCTCACATCCATACATGACCACAGGAGAAACCATAGCCTTGACTAGATGGACCTTAGTTGGCAAAGTAATGTCTCTGCTTTTGAATATGCTATCTAGGTTGGTCATAACTTTTCTTCCAAGGAGTAAGCATCTTTTAATTTCATGGCTGCAGTCACCATCTACAGTGATTTTGGATCCCCCCAAAATAAAGTCTGACACTGTTTCCACTGTTTCCCCATCTATTTCCCATGAAGTGATGGGACCAGATGCCATGATCTTTGTTTTCTGAATGTAGAGCTTTAAGCCAACTTTTTCACTGTCCTCTTTCACTTTCATAGTAAAGTTCAATAAATATACATTTAATGAGGATAAATAAGTGTAAGGAATGAATGACCAACATACACCGACGTGCTTCAGTGGTGCTTTCACATGTACTAACTCCCTTAATTCTCGCAATAGTCCTATAAAGGTAGCAGTGTTTATCTTCAGTTTACAGGTAAGAAAACTGAGGCTCACAGAGAGTGGGTACCACCCTCTGAAGCCCGCAGGACTGGCAGAGGTCAGAGCTGGGGCTGGAATCCCTTTCCCAGCTGTCCCACCACCTTTCATCCATCACATAGTCCTCGTTTATCTGAGGGTGTCAGTCACAGCAGCCAGGGATGTCCTGGGCTTCCAGAAATGGAGCAAGCAGAGGCCCCATCCCTGCTGGAGCTTATCCCTGTTCACAGGGGGTTCTTCTTGGGTCATTAGGCAACTTCCATCAGAAGGGCACAGAGAGAATTCACCGGCAATTCAAATATCTCTGTCCATTTCTCTCTAATCTTAGAAGAAAAAAAGAAAAGTCATTCCAAATGTGCCTCCCCATTCGTCAGGCAGATGCAGTTGAAAGCAGCATGAGTATGTAACATCACACAGGCGGGTGATTTGGTCAACAGAGTCCCGTCATTCCTTGTGTCTCTGAGCAGAAGGGTCCCAGCCATAACGTTAAGTCTTGGGAAGAGGGGAAACCCTCAAGGAATTAGTGTCTTCTTGGACTACGTGTTTCCTTTCCGTGTTAGATTCATCTCCACATTTTCCAATGTGGGGGAAGGGCATTGCCAAATTACTGGATTTTCTGCTACCAAACTCCAAACCATTTTAGTTTAGAGAATTATACACGAAGGTAAAGGGACTAGTATTGTGAATCTCTGTGTATCTGTCATCTTTAAGGTTCAGTAATAATCAGCTTATTCCAACCCTGCATCACCGGCTCTCTCACCTCAAACACAATATAATTTGATATATAAATGACAAAGTCCATATTTCTAAAATATAAGGACTCAAAAAATATCAGTATTGTCGCCTTGCTTTCCAAGCTAACAATTCTACACCATCAAATATATAGTCATTTTTCATTTTTACCAGATTCTCTTATCTTTTCAGTATCAGTTCATTCAAACTGAGATTCAAGTAAGATCCAAACATTACAAATGGCTGATAATTAAGTCTCTTTTAGTCTATCGGTTTCTTCCTACAAATCTTTTTATTCCTTGTGATATTTTATTGAGGAAAATGGGGATTTTGCTCATTGCAGTTTCATGGTATTATTTAGCATGTTCCTCTACCCACTCCAGTATTCTGGCCTGGAGAATTCCATGGACCGTATAGTCCATGGAGTTGCAAAGAGTAGGACACGACGGAGTGACTTTCACTTTCTGTCCCTCCATTTCTTGCAACTTGGTAGTTTGGTGTAGAGGCTCAACCAGGCTTGATTTTTTTTTTTTTTTTGCAATCCACCACAACCAATCTTGATAGAATTGTAGACCACAGTGATATAATAAAATAACTCGATATTTGTCTTTGATGCTGGTCATTTCTGGCGCCAAGTCCTGACTCTTTCCTTTCTTTGCATGACTTTTGGCAAGGGATTCTGAGCCTTAGTTACCTCAGCTGTGATGTCAGGTGTAATAATGATGAATAATTTCTGAGGTTATTGTATTAAATGAGATGGGCATCTACCCATCTAGCCCTTACCCATCTACCCATCTACCCATGCTTAGCCTTGCACCTGGTGCATAGTAAGTGCTGAGTGTAGACAAGCTCTGACTTGTCTTACTTCCCCCACCTCCCCGTTCTTCCCCTTTGTCCCCCTCCATGTTTTATCGTTATATTACAGAGCCCATGAGGATGAAAGAGCAGACGCACTCAGAAGTGGGAGAGATTCTGCAGGCATCTAGTCCGGCCCAGGCTGGGGCCCGATTCTTTTCTCCCGTCCCCTGCTGGATCCTCCCAGGAAGAACTTGCTCAGGGAGCCCTAAGCAGCCTGATCTCTCACTCCTGGGGCATCCTCCTTTGTATCCAGTCAAAATATTTCCTTGTGCAGGCCTTGTCTGTGTTGTTTCCAGTCCCATCTATCAGCATTGTACCAAGACAGACTTATCTCTTGACTTACCAGACAGAACATATGGAATCAGAGAGATGAAGATTCAAATACCAGCTTTGCTACAAAATTTCTCTATGCCTTTGAACATATTACTTAAGTTTTCAAGCTTCTTTTTTTTCTCATGAGTAAAATGGGATTAATAATGTCTACCATACAGAGCTGTTTCACAGATTAACTGAAACGATCCATTAAGATGCTTAGTAGCAATGTTTGGTTCATAGCAAGCAGCTCAGTAAAAGTCTATCCTCTCTGCTGGCTCTAAGCGACAGAGTCTCAGGTGCCTGGTGAGATCTTTGGACTCTGTTGGGCTCTTCTGGTAGTCACCCTCGGTTCCTTCGATTGCTTTTCATCACATGAGTCTGCTTCTCATCTCAGACTCAGCCTTAGCCGTTCTGAGTGTTTGCCTCTGAAAGAACTCCAGGATGCCTATATCCTTCCTGATGTGTGTGTGATGAAGAAGGAAGTTAGAACACACACAGGCTGCTTTGCTTGCCTGCGGAATTAAGGGTAGCATCCAAGTTTCTTGCTTCCAGACGTTTGGCTCTGCCCTGAGTCATAATAGCTTCTATCTTTACTGTCGTGCTCATAGTATTCAAAACATAATTTTTGGCTCATTAAAGGAAACAGGGGCTCAGAGGGAAAATCTCTTATCAGTGTCACACAGCCAGTAGTCACGGAACCAGAATTTTAAAGTCGTGTCTGTGTGGTCCCATAGCCTGTGGTCTCAACATGTAAGCGATAGAGACGATTACATCTTTGGCTCCTTTCTCTGTTCCTGGACATGGGCAAGCCTGTTCTGTCATCAGCGGCCTTTCTTGGGATCTCGAGTCATCTCCTGTCACTATCTTTTTCCTCACCTTTCCTTGATGGTAAAACAAACTGTTCCATCCTTACCTTTCAGTCACTTCTCAGCCCTTTGGAAGCTGACTTTGGTTACACCATCCACTTGAAGTTGGTGTCTGTTTACTCTAACACCCTCATCTCAACATTGTTTTAGAAACATTGATTCATTCTTAAAAGAGCTTGGGCTTGGTTCCTTTAACTTGAGATTGCCCAACCTGAATCCTTTCCAGAAATTATGGCTTCCCTTCAGAAGCTCAGAGGGAATGCCAGGAAGTGGAAGCATGGTGGTTCCTGAGGGCGGGGCTCACACATTGATGAGGCTGTCTGTCCGTCCGTCTGTCCCTGGTGCCTCACAGTTACTGTTTCTCAAGCGTGTGGGTCCCATTTTGAGTGGGACTGGAGGAAATAGGGATGAAAGGTATATGTCTAAGGTAGTTATATTGTATAGGTATAGATATATCCTTATATTTATCTATATAGATATATTATTTTTTTTCAGTAAGGCATTAATGTAACATTCAGAGTAAAGACTTATCAGTGAGATTTTGAAATTTTAGGCATTTCAGTGAGTTGTTTTCCCATGGTTTGGAGTCCCTCAGATCTAGATTTGAATTCCATATTTTATGCTTACCTGTCAGATGTTGCCAATTCCATGGACATTTTTAAAGGGGTTCCCTGGTAGCTCAAACCATAAAGAATCCACCTGCAGTGGAGGAGACCTGGGTTCAACCCCTGAGTTGGGAAGATCTCCTGGAGAAGGAAATGGTTACCCACTCCAATATTCTTGCCTGGAGAATCCCATGAACAGAAGAGCCAGGTGGGCTACAGTCCATGGGTCACAAAGAGTCGGACACGACTTAGCAACTAACGCATATGCGCATTGGATGTTAGTGAACAGGTAACTTAGCCCACCTGAACTTCATTTTCTCTTCAGTCAGATGGGAATGATAAGACTTGCTGCCTAGGCTGGTTCTGGATATTATATTGGGTGACATATGTGAATATGGGCAGTATAAGAATCAGATGACCTCGGCTTACATTCTTCTTTTCCTGCATACTGGGGAGCTATAACTTAATAATTGCTGAGAATCTCAGTGAGGTGGGTAATAGTATGTAATGCACAGAATTGTTGTTAGGTTGAATATGATTATATATGCAGAGCATATATAATGATAGTGATGCCTAGGGTGAGTAGAAACTTGATCCGTGTTAATTGCATCTTCTCCCCCTTCCTTTGTCTTCTTCCTCTTTATCCCCTTTCTCATTGTTTTTTCCTTCTCCTCTCTCCTCCTTCAACTCTTGCTTCTGATACAGCATCTAACACAGAGTAGGTGCACGATAACTATAATCATCTTGCCCTCCAGCTTCTGCTGATTGAAAAACCAAAACGGTAGTCAGTTCACAGAGACTAGGACAGGCCTGCTTTCCCAAAGGCAGAGGTCTCTGATAGTTGGTTCTAATGACATGTTTTTTTCTCCACTGGAAAAAATACTGAAAAGAATAAAAATAATTCTGAGCAGAGATATGCCTAGAATCACTGTTGCCTGTAAATAATTATGAATAACAATGGTACTACGTTCATAATAATAATAATTCATCATAATTATCTTCCATTTGGAGAATATCCAAGTTTAGAGCTTTGTCAGTACTCCATACTTATCAAATG